>JZKD02S0273866.1:116040-152747 GCA_000966675.3 Picea glauca
TCAAAATGGCCCCGAAAGTTAAAAACTGCTAAAAATAGTAAATTACCAAAATTGCCAGAAACATGTTTTGGGCCAGTTGGAGAAGGTGGGTGGCCACCAATATCCACTTGGATCATCTTGTGTGTGTGAGCAGATATAGTGTGCCACACATAGGTCATTGGAAGAAGTTCATGGACATGAAGAGGTACAACAGGATGAAAAAAATTCAATGGAGGATGAGCATGTGAGTGAAGAGCTACGACGCATGGTGTGAGAAAAAACACAGTGAAATACTTACCATGTGGTTGAATCAGAGAACCAAGTGATTTCTTGTTATGTTTCCTTAAAATGTTAAGTGATCTTGAGGTTGTAAATAAATTAACCCAAATGCCAACAATATGTATGGGGGGGTAAGAAACCATTCTAGGTATTTATGATCCACTGCCATAATGGGATGTGCACCACATGAGCATATAGAAGCGAGTGAGAACAGAGTTCAAGATGGAAATTGCACTCAAAATCTATGAGATGAACGATGTCATGTTGGACCTAGGATATGATGTGAACATCTTACTGAAGAAATATTGGGATTTTATAGGTAAAAAAAACTTGGTATGGTCCAATATTCAACTCAGGTTGGAAAACCAATACAAACTCTATCACATCGATAGGTTATAACAAGTGGAAGTGAACATTGAAGGGGTGAATACAAAATCATATTTTGAGGTGATTGAGATCATGGATGACTTGAATCCCTACCTGACTCTACTTGGTATTGACTGGGAATTTGATAAAAACATAGTCTTGAATATGAAGAAATGACAAATTTCCTTTGAAACAGACACCTTGTGCATTATTGTGCCATTGGATCTTAATGAGGGTGATAGATGTAATGAGCTCATGAATGATGATGTGCATAGTTCCATTATTGAGAATGTCTATAATATCACAGGGCACAGGGAGGATTACGTCAACCCTACAACTGATGGTGAACTAAGCTAGAGAAGTGTATGCTCCTATGACACATATTCAGAGGATGCTATGGAGAGAGGGAAGAATAAGCTATATGATGTACCTACTAGAAGATGCGCATAAATTACCAAAACAGTGTGAAATTTTGGATAAGGAGCTTATGCCCTACCCTGGTTTGATGGGACAAACTCTGTGGACATGTTCCTTGAATAGATGTAGAAGGTTCTGAAGACCCACAAAATGTAGGCCCTAGACATAGTACTAGAAGAAATTTTTGCATATTGGTGAGCAACACATCGTGAGAATCGACGAGAATGGGCTGGGGGGAGATGCATGGCATTTAAAATTTATTTACTAATTTTATTTTTATTTTTTTATTGTAAATATTTTTTAAAAAGTAATAAATAAATTTTAAATGTTGGACAATTGGTTTGGATAGTTGGTTGTCATGTTGTCATTGCTATCAACCCTTGGAGATTGACGTCAATCCTTTGAGAAGTATGGAAACCCTATAGATGTGGTTGAGATTGATGGTGAGTGAGTTGTCATTGATGGAGTGATTGATGTCAGCATATGTGTTGGGTGTATTTGATGAAGTCTACATGAATCCTCGGAGGTGTGGTTATGGTATCCGAAGTTGGTTGAGGAATATGGACATGAAAGACAGTGAAAATGCAGGTATCACACTCATATATGGATAGTACTCATTATATCGTTTCCGTTGATAGGTGGAACGTCACGTAGTTCCTCACGGTTGAGAAGTTTCATGGTCATGAAGTTGGAATCCCCAAAGATCAGTTAAGAAGCCCCTATGGAAGCCTATAATTGGTTACAATATAGGTTAATAAGTCTCTAATTGGTTTCAAGTCATTAATGAAAGGGTAAAGTGGTTGTAACAAGAAATTTCAAGAATCCCTAAAGTTGAGGAAATATTTTACTTAGAAAAAGTATATATACACCTCAAGAAGTCACTCATAAGTACATTCACACACACATTCTATTGAATATATCCTATGTGAGCAAGTGATTATAATCTAAGGTAACCAAGGAGATCCGAGGTGAATTTCAAAGGGAATATGAAGTAAATTAGGGCAAAATTCCAATGGAGGATGAAGTCTTATGATGATGTGTTCTAAGTTATGTTATTTGAAGGTCATTTTACCATTTTCGCTAAAAACATGTTTATAGAATGATTCAGATAGTGAAACTTGGAGGTTGTTGAGAAGACATGTCAAGGGTACCTGTGGTAAAAAATTTAGCTTCTGGGTCATTGTATTTTCTGATATACACTCTATGGAATATAGGGTTTTTGGCTAGTCCTGAAACTAGTCTTAAACATGTGTTCTGGGTAAAACAATCATAAATTATTCATAGAGGATCCAAATTCAATGAGACCAAATGTATTGGATAAAGTACAGTCTGTATTATTTTTTTTATGATTTTCAAAGCTAGATATCAAATATTCCACGCGTGAAATTCTCTACAAGTTCGCTCTCTAGAATAAGCCAGAATTCAAAAAGGTCTACCATTTTTGCTATAACCCATTTTATGGGATGTTTCAAGTAGTGAAACTTGGAGGAATTCTAGAGAAGATATTGAATAATATTGGGTACAAGTTTTAGACCTTTATTCATTACAGGTATAAATTTATTCTTGTTGAAAGTTAGGGTTTGTGGCTAATCCAAAAACTAGTCTTGTGAGACTAAGGTAAAGTCTGATGAAGATGTTATTCTCTTGTTGTTGAAGTTGAGGAAGCCATGAAGGTATGTGATCACATACACTAGGTCTGTTATAGAGTTACAGGTATGTTCATATGTATGTTTTGAGGGTTACATGTTGATGATTTTATGTTGCATACTTGAGGCAAGTATTTGGTATATTGTTGAGGCATTGGCACATGCTTGAGGCACATATTAGGTGCATGGTTGAGGCATATACTTGTCATATCATATTGATTTTTTGGTAATTTGTTGAGGCACTTCATTGATGATATATTATGGTACATGGCATATGGCATGATTGAGACATATCATGAGTAATATGGTATACGATTGAGGCACATGGTTTGAGGAGCATCTTGGATATTGGGCACATTGTTTGAGATACATTTTTGGTATATGTATGAGGCATTCCTTGGTGACATTGATGTGTGGTGAGATACATAGTTGATGCATGATATGGTGTTGGAACATGGTATGACACAGTTTTTGGTTGATGCATGATTTGGTACAAGTTATAGTGCATGTTTGATGCACGATTTGGTACAGGTTATGGTGCATGGTTGATGCACGGTTTGGTACAGGTGTTGGTGCATGGTTGATGCACTTGTTATGGTACAGGTTGTGGTACACATTTGATTCTTGGTATGGTACAGGTTGATGGTTTGGTACATTCTTTGATACATGGTTGAGACACATATCTTGTGATAGTATGTTGGTGATATTGGTACATTCTTGGTAGAGGCATGTGTTGGTGATGTTGGAAATCTAGTTGAGAGGTGTCCTTGGTATATGATCAATGTGAGAGGATCTAGTTGAGTATCGGTGAAAGTGACAAGTTGGACAGGTTGATGTGGCAAGTTGATAGTGATAGGTTGGATACAGTGATAGGGTGATAGGTTACAGGTTGATGTGACAATGGCAGTGATAATGGTTGTAATTGTGGTATTGACAACTAGTATATGCTTATATTTCAGGGCAATGGGATGGGGAAAGGATAGGAGGTTGCAACCTCCTTTCGGTTGGTTCCAGAGAACACAGGGATTTGGATATTCGTTTAGGTTGGAGCATGAGAATCAGGGGGTTGTAGCCTTCTTCTAGTTGGAGCCAAAGAATTCACGGAGTTGTAGCTTCCTTCAGGTTGGTGCCTATCAATCAAGGGGTCAGTGCCTCCTTCCAGTTGGTGCTGGAGAAATGTGAAGTTGGTGCTTCCAATGAATGTATTCTTTGATATATAAGAAAGAATTATGTGGTTTTCTTTCGTTTGGGTTTCCACATAAATTTTGGTGTATTGTGTACTTGAAGTGATGTTGTTGATGTGATGTTGTTTATGTTTGTATGTTCATGATATACTGATGATGTATTGATGATATAATGTTTATTAAGTTGAATTTTATATATTTTGGTTAAAAGTGGTCAAAGTGCTCATACTAATTCACCCCTCCCCCCCCCTCAGTATTCCAACAATTGGTTTCAGAGCAGGTTCCTTCAGGAAACAATTTAGCCACTAGAAGGTAGATCATGGAGATAAAAAATAGTGCTACACAAATAATGGAATACCATGGTTTCATGGTCAGATTGGTCAGAACTATGAGATGTGGAATATCAGAATGAATTTTTTTTTACAGGCACAAAGATATTATGTTTGGAAATTAGTTTTTACAGGATATATTGCTACTAAGAAACTGAATACTACGGCCAAGAAGGAATTGAAAATAAACAACAAAATAGGAATGGATTTCATCTTGGAAGGATTACTTGATTTAGTAAAAGAGAAAGTGGGAAAATGTTTATCAACTAAAGAACTTTGGGATAAGATATATGATCTCTATTTTGAGGAATATCCTATCACAGAGCCAGAGAGTGCTAAAGAAGATGCAGGTAAAGAATAGGAAATATGCTCGCCATGTCAAACAGATTCGGAAGAAGAATATTGTGATGAAGGTATAGTAGATCTTGAAGTAGAATTAATTAGTGCTCTAGACAAATTGATGAAAGAAAGAAAGAAAAATAAGTCTCTTGAAGAAAAATTGGTCAAGAATAATTCTCAAGAAAGTTCTAAGAAATCCCAACAGGTCATCGTGAAACTAAAATCTCAGCTAGAAGAATCCAAAAAGATTGAAGAAACATACAAAGGTTAGATGGAAGAACAGTAGTGTTTGGAAGCCGAAAGAAAGGAAGTAGAGAAAAGAGAAAATATTTTGACAGATCATCTTAAGGAAAGAAATGAGGACTTAAATCAACTTGAAGCAGAATTTGGTAAAAAGGAAAGAAGACTTGAAAAGAAAATCATATCCTTGAAGATCCAAATTGAAGAAGCAAAGCGAACAAAAAAAATCATGAAGAGTCAAATGATGAAGAAAGAAGAAGAGGTTGAGAAGCTTGAAGAAGAAGTTGTCACATTGAGAGACAAAATAATCAAGCTCAACAAGAACGATGAAAATATAGAAACATCCACATCATCATTAGATAATGTTGAAGTAAAGCACTCCAGGTTTCCATAAAATAAGAATGAACAAAAGAGTAATAGTTATGTAGAAGTACTCAAAGGAAGGAATCATGGTCAGCCAAAATTGAAGAAAAATGATAAAGACACATCTTCAAGAAGAAGCTTCAATCAGAATGAAGGGATAAACAGAAGAGAATATCATGATCAGCCAAGGCAGGAATTTGGAAGGACTACACTACAAAGAAAATCATTTACTCCCAAGTATGTAAATTTCCTTTATGGTCATTGTTTTTATTGTACTAACTTTGGACATAAAATTGCAAATTGCAGGGCTTATGGAATAAATGTTCAACCAATAAATGCTTAAGTGGCCCCATGTAAAATTGAATGTTACATATTCCATAACTATGGATACATAGCTCGTGATTATAGAAGCATTATGGATACTTCTATGAAAGATAACATTGATATCATATATAATAAAGTTTGTAAAATAAAACAAGAATGGGTAAAGGAAGATCAGATGAATGAAGGACACACATAAATCATACTCTCGGGATTGGAAATAGTACGAGATGAAGAAAAATCTACAAGGAAAAAGGAAGATGTCTGATACAGAAAGGTTTGGAGAAGAAATGAAAAACAAGAAGAATACGTGAATAAATACCAGGTCCCAGAGATCGCATGATTGGAGGTAGTATGAGAAGGAAAATAAGAGCAGGTGAATAAAGAACATGCTCAAGAGATTTTAGTTTCAGGAATTTTAGTGTGAGATCAATCCACAAACAGAAAGGAAGAAGTTAGAGTTCGGAAAGATGATGAGTCTACAGACGAAGAGGAAGATTACTCTACATCAGAGAAGGTATTTTTCTTAGCCATCTGACTTGGAGACTCCCAATAAATATGAATATTGAATAGGGGGATTCAATATAGTGGCTACTACAGATAAAAGAACCATCCTTCGACCAGTTTGAAGTGTTTACATAGATAAATTTAGAGCAGTTGGATAGCAGAAGTATAGAGAGATGGATGGGTCAGAGAAGATGCATAGTAGTTATGGACAATTTGTGACATATGGACAGAGATGGATACTTATAAGGTACATATAACATGGGTTAGAAAAGATACATAGCAGTGAATTTAAAATTGGAATCAATTGGTCACAAAAAGGCAAGCAGTAAAAGAAACAATAGAATGGGGAAAGAGAAATTTTCAGCAGAAGCTAAATCATCAAAAGAAAATCATTGAACAGTGTGGTCAAGTGAACATGACAAGTGAATGATGAAATCAAGTAATGAAATCAAGAGAGTTACAAGAGGAAGGACCAATGGAAAATTAGCAAGCACTAGAAGAAAGGAAAGGAAACACTTATAGGTAGCCCTACATTGATGTACACGACATCTTGTAGAGAATTCAAGGGAAGAGAAATCATCAAGAGATTCAGAAAGGAATATCAGTAGCATACAAACAAGGGGAGACATACCGATAGGGGGAGTTATCATTTTTCTCATGATGACATAGGAAGAGAAAGAGAAAGATAAGAAGAGTCAAGTGCATGAATTCAGACAAGTATTTTTTAGTACAGGTATATGTTCAGGGGGAGTCACTCTTTTCTATCAACAGAGAAGAGTAAATTGGAAAGAAACATGAGGATAGAAACATGTGAAGAGAAAGTACCAAGGCATGGAAAGAGAAGAGAAATAAAATAAGCATGAAGATAGGGGGAACAACCCTAAGGAAAGAGACCCTTTTTCATTGATGTCAAAAGGGGGGAGTGAAAAACATTGATGAGGAGCAATGGTCATAGAGGGAGCATGAGTGTTGGCATCAGTCTTTCCATCAATGCCAAAGGGGGAGATTGTTGGACAGTTGGTTTGGATAGTTAGTTGTCATGTTGTCATTGATGTCAAACCTTGGATATTGATTTCAACCCTTTAATAATTATGGAATCCCTAGAGATGTGGTTAAGATTGATGGTGAGCTAGTTTTCATTGATGGAGTGATTGGTGTCAGCAAATGTGTTGGGTGAATTTGATGAAGTCTACATGAATCCCCAAAGGTGTGGTTATGGTACCCAAATTTTGTTGAGGAATATCGACATGAAGGACAGTGAAAATGCAAGTAAAACACTCATATATGGATAGTCCTCATCGTATCATTTCTGGTGATAGGTGGAACGTCACGTAGTTGCTCACGGTTGAGGAGTTATGAGGTCATGAAGTTGGAAGCCCCAAGGATGGGTTAAGAAGCCCCTAATTGGTTAGAATATGGGTTAAGAAGCCCTTAATTTGTTGCAAGTCATTAATTAAAGGGTAAAGTGGTTGTAATAGAAAGTTCAATAAGCCCTAAAGTTAAGGAAAGAGGTTACTTAGAAAAAATTTATATACACCTCAATAATTCATTCATAAGTACATTCACACATACATTATATTGAATATATTCTATGTGAGTAAGTGATTCTTATCTGATATAACCAAGGAGATATGAGGCAAATTTCATAGTGAATATGAAGTAAATAAGGGAGAAATTCCAATGGAGGATGAAGTCTTGTGATGATGTGTTCTAAGGTATGTTATTTAAAGTTCATCTTACCATTTTTGCTATAACGTTTTTTCTAGAATGATTCAGATAGAGAAACTTGGAGAAGGTTGAGAAGACATGTCAAGGTACATGTGGTTAACATTTTAGCTTCTGGGTCGTTGTATTTTCGGATATATACTCTGTGTAATATAGCGTTTATGGCTAGTCCTAAAACTAGTCGCAAACATGTGTTTCGAGTAAAACAATCATCACGTATTCATAGAGGATCCAAATTCAGTGAGACAAAATGAATTGGATAAATTACAGTCCGTAGTATTTTTTTTATGATTTTAAGATATATATATCAAATATTTTGTGTGTGGCATGCTCTACAATTTCGCTCTCTAGAATAAGTTAGAATTCAGCAAGGTCTTCCATTTTTTCTATAACTCCTTTTCTGGGATGTTCCAAGCAATGAAACTTGGAGGCATTTTAGAGACGATATTGAATAATATTAGGTACAAGTTTTAGACCTTTATTCATTATGTGTATTGAGGTATTCTTGTTTAAAGTTAGGGTTTGTGACTAATCCAAAAACTAGTCCTGTGAGACTAAGCTAAAGTTTGACGAAGATGTTATTCTCTTGTCGTCGAAGTCGAGGAAGGTCTGTAGGTTTTTTATCACATACACCAGGTCTATTACAGAGTTATAGGTATGTTTATATGCATGTTTTGAGGGTTACATGTTGATGATGTTATGGTGCATGCTTGAGGCAAGTTTTTGGTATATTGTTGAGGCATTGGCACATGCTTGAGGCACATATTAGGTGCATGGTTGAGGAATATACTTGGTATATGATCTTGATTGTTTGGTACTTTGTTGAGGCACTTCATTGATGATATCTTATGGTACATTGTTTATGGCATGATTGAGGCATATCATAAGTAATATGGTATATGGTTGAGGCACATGGTTTGAGGAGCATCTTGGATATTGGGAACATTGTTTGAGATACATTTTTGGTATATGTATGAGGCATTCCTTGGTGACATTGATGTGTGGTGAGATACATAGTTGATGCACGATATGGTGTTGGCACATGGTATGACACGGTTTTTGGTTGATGCATGATTTGGTACAGGTTATAATGCATGGTTGATGCACGGTTTGGTATAGGTTATGGTGCATGATTGATGCACAGTTTGGTACAGGTGTTGGTGCATGGTTTATGCACTTGTTGTGGTACAGGTTGTGGTACATAGTTGATGCTTGGTATGGTACAGGTTGATGGTTTGGTACATGCTTTGATACATGGTTGAGACACATATCTTGTGATGGTATGTTGGTGATCTTGGTACATGCTTGGTAGAGGCATGTGTTGGTGATGTTGGACATCTAGTTGAGAGGTGTCCTTGATATATGATCCATGTGAGAGGATCTAGTTGAGTATCGGTGACAGTGACAGGTTGGACAAGTTGGATACAGTGACAGGTTGATAGGTTATAGGTTGATGTGATAGTGGTAGTGATAGTGGAAGCGATAGTGACAGTGGCAGTGACAGTGATAGTGGCAGTGATTATGGTAGTGATAGTTGGTATACACTTATATTTCGGGGTGACAATATGGGGAAAGGAAAGGAGGATGTAGCCTCCTTCTAGTTAGTTCCAGAGAACACAGGGATTTAGAGCTTCCTTTAGGTTGGATCCTGAGAATCAAGGGGTTGTAGCCTCCTTCTGGTTGGAGCCAAAGAATTCAGGGAGTTGTAGCTTCCTTCAGGTTGGTGCCTGTAAATCATGGGGTTGGTGCCTCCTTCCAATTGGTGTTGTAGAATTAGCAATTTGGTGCTTCCAATGAATGCATTCTTTGATATATAAGAAAACATTTTGTGGTTTTCTCCCATTTGGGTTGCTAGGTAAATTATGGTGTACTGTGTACTTGATGTGACGGTGTTTATGTGATGTTGCTTATGTTTATATGTTCATGATATATTGATGGTATACTTATGATATATTGTTGATTAAGTTGAAGTTTATATAGTGTGGTTAAAAGTGGTAAAAGTGTGCATATTGATTCACCCACCCCCTCTTCTTAGTATTCCAATATTAAAGTGTCCATTTAGTATCCAATTTTGGTTTTTTTTTTGCATTGCGATCTATTTTCATGGCCATGGTTTCAATTAGATTGTAATGAACCATAATTTTAACGTTTAGAATTTTTTTTAATTTAGTTAGCGTCACTTTTTTATTTAGGTGTTGATTTTAAGGTTTTTCTGAGAAACTATTTCAGTTTTAAGGTCATGCTTGAAAAAAGTTGTAATTTTAACCCACGTTAGAAAATGGTACTACTAGTAGCACCAAATTTTTATTCAAGGGTTGATTTTCATGTTTTTTATGCAAAAATATCGGTTTTAAGGGATAGAGTTCTCGTTTTGAGGTCAAAGTTCTCGTTAAGTCAGTAAATTTGTTAAATAGTCTTGCTAGTAGTGCAAAGTGTTTAGGAACAAAGGTATTTCATCCACCAACACGAGTTGTATCAGGAATTACAATTCCACTACGGTTTCCTTGGTCCCATGGCCCCTTCCAACAGGAGAGCGATGCTTTACAACCTATAGTCCACACAGATGGCTCGACTCCCTACTATCCAATCTTCACGAACATTGCTAATTCAAGTTCATTTCTTGGGCATGGGATCCAACCTATAGTTCACCAACTAAAATAACCTTGTCACCAAATAGTTCTATGAACTATGCTTCAAAGCTTATGCGATGATCACTCCAAATCCCATGGGCCGAGAAATGGTGATCCAACTGTCATGGATCAACATCTGTTTGAAATCATCTAGTCCAAATTCACGGGCTACCCCCTCTGTCGTCTGCAATTGGTTGTGTCTTCTTCACTACCAACAAGCCAGAGAGAGACAAAAAAAGGATGACGAACAAGTATGATGGAGCCATCACCTTGGGAATATCCTTGAAAGGCCTTGGGGTGATGTTTCCAAGTTCCAAGGGAAAGCCTTGGCCCATATAGTGCTAAAAGTTATAGACTGTATGTTGAAAGGCAACTATCCTTCACCAGTTCAGACACATATCAAGGAGCAAGAGTTTAATATTCCATAAGTGGAGAGACTCATTCACATCTAAGCTCTAGTGGATCCTCGATTCATTCTAGGTGCACGATGACAAAACTGCCTAGTTAGATAGATTTTACCCATGTAGGAAGAGTGGAACATGTCCCAAGTGGTCCAGTCAGTGGATCTAGAAAATTCACTTACGATTCATTGATGAAACTATGTTGTTGGATCGAGGACGAGCCAACTAATAATGTTGGGGGCTTGTTGCCACCTAAGGTTTGAAGATGGTGTGTGCATCCTAAGTCAAGGATATGTGCACATTGAAACATATGAATGAAGCAACACCAAGTTTTAGAGTTTGTGTGTGCCAACCCATTTTGTATTGCACATGCCAACCTGATTTTTCACTGCGCATGCCAACCCATTTTGTATCACTCATGAGAACTTAAGAAACTGCATGCATGCTAGATCTAAAAATATCTTCAAGAATATTTTTAATCGATTATGTAACAGCTTGATTGATCGTGGTTGAGGTTATGGATGAGATGGAAATTTAGTTATGATTTCCATACTCCATGAAAGATATCGGGGGATGCATGTGGATATGTAAAGGTTTGGGAATTTTGAGTAGAGAGAGAGTTCATTATTATGAGAGAGAAGTAATATGGAACAGAATGAGAGTTCCAAGTTCATTTTTGTAATAGTTTTTGGATAAGTCTGTTTTTCAGAGATAATAGATGGGTATGAATGAACCAAAATATATCTTAGCACGCAACACATCTACATTTTGATTAATTGTTGATGCATTCTAAGCAGGCTTCAGCCTCTATGTATGAAATCATATCTGAATGGTTTTGAACGGAATGAATGGAATTTGCATACTTTTTTCTCATCGTTTCATGTGTTATGGTTTGGATGTATGTCTGTGTTTTATTATTTTCATTCATCATGAATGGATGATTGATTAAATACCGAAGGTTTCTTGTATGTGTTATCCCGTCACACCCTGCTCAAGTCTAATGGCCTATGTGGTTCTCATGGTATCTTGAGTGAGGCCTTCTTCGGTCCTCAACTAAATATTGAATATTCCAACACCTATGGGGTTTTGTTGGTAAAATCTTAACAAACCCTGGGTCTTTAACCCCCCAACGAGTAGACGAAGGGCCAACAACACCCCTCTAGAGGGAGTATGAAGAGAGGAAGGAGGAGGAGAATATTATCCCTCAAGGGGTAAGGGATGATAATATGAAAGAATGATAAAGATAAATGAACCAGCTAATGCTAAATAGCCTTGCCCCAGGATGGAGCAAGATTATGTAAGAGAGAATAATAAAAAATGTTGGATGGACCAATGAAGGTGAAGGAACCTTATCCTGAAATGAAATATGGGTTGAGAAAGGTACAATGATAACAACATTCATTGAGATATCGAATATGAAATAACCTTAACTCAATACAAGGAAGGGGTTGAGCGTGAAAAAACAATAGTGTCGGTGGAGCTAGTGAAGGAAAAATGAACCTTACCCAAGATACATCAAGTGTTGAATATGAGAAAATGATGACAACATTGGTTGAGTTAGAGAAGGTGAAGCAACCTTACCCCAATATGGAGGAATGATCAAGTAAGAGAGAATGGTGTCAACAATAGTTGAGCTAGCAAAGGTGAAGTAATGTTACCTTGGGATTGAGAAACAATTGAGTAGGAGAGAGCATCAACAAAACTAGTTGGTCCAATGAATGTGAGCTGATTTTACTCAAGGACATATAAAGTTTGGCCAAGAAAATACAAAAGGAAAGAAAAATAAAAACTACACACTAAGGGCAAGGCTATGGAGGTCATGAAAGGATATAAAAGGAGCTAGCACACAAAATCATTGAGAAGAGAATTAAGAAAAAGTATACATGCCACAAGGGAATAAAAATCAAAGAGGACAAGAGATAAGGTTCTAAAGCTAGGAGAAAACAAATGGGGACATGAGGAATAAATACATGAAAGCCAAGAGATCAAATAAAAATAATGAGACAATGTTATAAGGGCCAAGAAAAACATTAATAAAGTAGAGAGAAATATGAAGAGTGGAGGAAAACTATTGTCTAGAAATTTTAGGAGGAGGGTGCCCTTAATTTTGCAAGGGGGTCTTAAGGGAAAGGAAGGGGTCAACATGGAAAATTTTCAAAATGCTAGTGGGAAAGATGAACTAGCTAGGGTAAGGAAAAGGAGAATGCACAACATTGGAATGGGTAGGGTAGGGTTGGGAAAAAGGTGGGAAGGTGCTTCACTAAGTGGAATAGGATAGGGAGGTAGTGAAGGTATTTCCTTGAGGGATATGGGATAAGACAAGGATGAGGAGGAAGATAGAGCATGAACATATCAATAACACTTTGTAAAAATATTAATAATATAAGGATAATATTTCCTGGCCTTTTATAGGCCAACTACTCGATCTATTCATATGGGTCTACCTAACTCAAAATATCACGAAAGGGAGATCAACCGACTAGGAGATGGAGGGAGGGTTGATTAAGTTCCAATTAGGCACCTTGAATAGCATGCTCTAAATAATAAGGGATGTTTGGTGACTCAGTGGAGGCTCTTCAACTAACCATAACCCTAGCTAGTGCATGAGGCCCAAAAGATATCATAATTATATAGAAAGGGATGCAATAGGGTTGGAAAAAACATATGCCATATCCAAATATGCAACCAAACAAGGATAAGGACCAAAGTTTGGGAAAAGGAGGACCATACCATGACAATAGACATCAAATGGGAGATCAAAATCACACATTTTGACCATAATAAGGGACTCAAAAGGAGGCACTTCAACACACTTTAAGCCATTGATAGGATTATTATGAGAACCTTTGTGTCATCATAAGGCAGGTCATGTATGGATAATTCTCCATGGAATCCCTACACCATGACATTCAAGTCGATATATGTATAGACACTACAAGGTGCATAAACCATACACTACCACTAAAAGCCTACAAGAAATTGATTGAGTACATTATTTTTATGTAAATAAATTTTGCCCTTGATACTTGCAATAACCTTGTACTAGTTGTGGAAATAATGCAACATCCCCTTTTCAGTGGTATCCTTCATGCTTAAATATGAGTGGGCATTCGTCTTTTATAGTCATCTAAACTTGGTAACTTCCTTTTAGGTCTCCATGATCAAATATCTATTAAATATGAAACCACCACTATTTATTTTTCCCCCTTTCTAAGGTTGCTTTTTTGGTTATTTGGATCACGATTGTCTCCCAAAAATTGTTTGAAAGATGGTCAATTTTTCTATAGTGTCCATGGGAATATCTCTTAATTCGATAAGTGGCTTACTACTTTTCTTCTACTTAGTTGTCTTGCTTCCAAGTTCTCAACACTTGGAAACTCATATATTTTCTTTCCTTTTGGTTCTAAATGGGATATTGTTCCTTGTTCAATGAAGAAAGCTTTCATTTTTTCCTCCACTATGATATTTTTGCACTATGCATGGGACATATGACAACACACTGCCTCTTTCCCCAATCAACTCTAGTCATACTACATTGAAAATTTGTTTGTAGGGCTAGGAGGATATGGAATGCTTTGTTTGGTATTTTTGTAATTGGAGATTAGCTCAATCAGAGGTTGCCTTACCTTAAGAGGTAAGTGAACATTGTTTTATTTCCCTTATCATCATTAATACAAGGATATATTTTGCATATTCCATCTCATTTGTCTCTTGTATCTACTTTTCTGCATTTATATTCTTTAAATACCTAGTTTATGATTCAAGTCTAAGGTTTAAGGACCACAGCAAGTGATATCAGGGATATTTCCTAAGAAAACACACATCCAAATTTTATCATAATATTGTTTAGGATATAGACATGTTTTGATGTCTTTAAATAACATAGAGATATATCATTTGGTGGGTAAAACTATTGTTGGGGAAGAACACATGTAGAAAATAGAAGTGGTGTCACTTGCTTGAACATCCTTGTAACCTTTGTCGATACCCCTTCAAGTGGAACTATATATGACATCACCTAAAAGAAATCTCACTTGTTTTGAAAGTCCTACAAACAAAGAAGTATGCAACTGCAAGAAAGTAGTGAACTAACTAAATATAATCAATTCACTTTCTATGTTAAATTCAAAATGAAATAAAACTAATCTCATCAAAACCATGAATTGACAAAGAGAAGTAGATGAGAATGAGAGTTCTTTTATTGATAACAACAAAAAGGGTTGGTTACAACCTGAAACCGTTGTGGCACGATATTGGAACCAGCCTCCAAGTTTCTCCACCCAAGGCCTGAGATGACAAGTACTACCTCTGAAGTTTTGGTTTCAGCGGGTCCAAGGAAGGAATGGACTTCTTCCTAATGAGATAAAGGGAAACACAAATTCTGAAAACAAGGGTTTTCAGGGGGGAAGACAATCTCAGAAATATAGGGAAATAGGGGCTTGCAGGGCTATAAGAAAACTACCAGCATATGGCTACATCTCTTTGATATATGCTTTTCCTCCATCCCAAGGCTCTCTTTTATACTCCCTTTTGATAGTTGGAGTAGTTATGCATGGGATATAGGAGGTTGGGAACATAGGGAACTCATCAATTCCTCCCGAAATGTTGGGACTTATTATTTTTTTGAGCCAATTTAACATGTACGTGGGTTGCTAACTAGCAAGTTGTGTATTTACGCAAACTACTTTAAGGAAAGTCACGTACATCTAGAAAATTGGGATTTTTTAATATGTTTTGAGGTAGGAAAAGGGGGATTCAACTTCTGTAAATAGGAAAGAGATGTAACTAAGGACAATGATTCGTCATGAACATTGAAGGTTTCAAATGACGTTATAACAGATGCCCTCTAATGTGTGAGGTCAGAAGAGAAATTGATGGCCAGAATAAATTACAATATTCATGAAATTTTGGAGGGGCCATTAGGTAGGAGTAGTTGAAGTCCAGTCCTGGAATAGTACCTACAATAAAACAAGTAAGATACTTTCTTCTCAAGTCAGGCATTCCCATACTTGAGTGTGATGTAAGCATGGCCGCCAAATCAAGTACACTGCGGATCCATGAGTAATGAAAGCATAATTGATGTCCATGGACATGAAAATTATACAAAATGGATCCATGTGATATATAGAAGTAGAAGTCATGGCCACGAGAAAATACACAGTGTATCCATGAAAAAATGTAGGTCATAGCCATGAATGGATACACAGTGGAGCTATGTCTCATAATCAAAATAGAGGATATATGGAACCAATGGAGTGAAAAAAAATGATCCTCTACAAGTACCAATGTCAAAGAGGGTGGTACAATCAATACATGTCAGGTAGGAGCACAAAATATGTGATGCTCGTACTTCACCCAAAGTCTTCAAAACAATCCACCGTGGTACAAGTCTACATTATGTGAATAAATGTGTTGGAGTCGAACACAATGAGACATCGTTTGATTATTGGTCATTGATGTATATTATTAACAAACATGAGATAACCCATCAATAATGATAATGGGTGTCAAGGTACCTCGTACAATCTAGCAAGTGTGAATAAATGAGATAATGTTGAACACCTGATAGAATCTATTGAGCAAGGGACATTGATGTATTCCCATTTTCAATAGCAAGGAAACCTACTACTGATGAATTTAAGCCCCAAGGTACTAAAAATAACTCTAGATCCCTCTCCCAGAGTAATATGTGTTGACGTCGATATGAAGAGATACGTTGGATGGAAGGCATTAAGGCATTCTTCATCATACAGCACTATGGGTAGAAGAAGGCCAAATATTTGGAAGGACTCGGATGAAAATATTGAAAGGACCAAACCGAGGTATGACTTCGGCATGCACCAGATGGAATAGCACGCGGTAGAGACTCTCTTAATAGTATCCAATGATAAGACTACTGACAAATACAAGGAATCCACCAATTGGGTCCAATGGAAACCAAGGTACTGCAAGAATCCCTATGTATGATAATGGTCATTGACATCGAATACAAGGAAAACCACTTAGTCAATGACCAATGATGGTTTATCATCTGCTAAGTGCAAGGTTACCTACCAATGACATGAATAGTCCCAAGGTGCAACTCTAGGTCATACTCTCATAGCAATGTGTCGTAGTCGATAAGAACATACTTTCCAGCAAGAAATCAATGGGGACCTTCTATACTAGCATGAGTAAGAGACAAAGATACTCATGATACTGAGCAATACTTGACTAACATGGGAGGGCTAACATGAAAATTCCAAGGTTTCTACATAATGGCCGACACAAGCTGACTTCCCTTGAACAAAGACACAACACAAAATGTGACTTAGGAAGCATGGATTATAAACTAGGATACGTTCATGACATAGAAGACATTGACAAATGCTCCATATGACTAGAAGAATAACCATCTAGAGGATATTATGCTAAGAAAATGAGAAAAAGGTCCTCCTAAAGCCATATTAAACCCAATAATGAGGTGAAGACTCATAAGATTGTGTTTTTTTCAAGGGAGACACAAGTAGCTACCATATATAAAAGATTTAGACTCATTCCATCCTTCTTTTTTTGTTTTTTATTTTTTTGTCTTTTCAATATTATAAAGCCTGAAAAGGAATAAATTAATGTTATAATACAGTGGAAGAAACAAGTGTCACACGCAAGAAAACTAGTTCCAAGCACAAGGAACATAAATATGCTCAATGCAAGGAAATCATGTGCAGGATATGGACACTCGAGGGAAAGCTTCCTCCAGGGTAACAGGTGTCAAGTCGCGAAGGATAGTTTTGCAAGGCCATTAGATTTTTGAGAATGCATATACAAGTGGCCATATAACAACAAGATGAAGTAAGTATTAAGATCGAAGAGCATGAGCAGTCAAAATGCAACGCCAATACAAATCAAAACACAATTATTTTGGAATCCTCATGGATAACTGTCCAGAAATAGATGAGAAGAAGATATGAAGCTTTAACACAAAGTCATGGTGAGACTAGAAGAGGCTTCTAAGCCTACATTAAAACTATAGCATGGGTGCGAAAATGGCTAGTGAGGAGCTAACTAGGGCACCCATGAAGAGGTAATCTCTACCATTTGTAAATGACACCTTTAAAGAAGCTTAAAGGAATAATATCGCAATGAATGGGGTTTACCCTAAGGCAAGTATGTGATTGATATAGATAAATGCATAATGCAGACGAAATGAAACCTTCCCTATATGTCGGAAAAGAGCACGATACATGCCGAAGAAGTCGAAAAAATCCACTAAATATAACAATATTTGTGGAAAAGATATCCCCCAAATATGATTGCACAATAAAACATCTCCACAACACTTATGTTAGTCTAAATGATGAAAAAGTTTAAAAAGGGGGTTAAAAAGTATACAACAATGTGGAAAAAATGAGTTAAAATAGGTGAAAAACTCATTTTTACCATGTCATTTTATTTTTTACCATTTTGAGAGCATTGGGAGCCTTTTTTACCCTTCGAACTTCCAAGGATCGATATGGAGTGCACATAGCTCGTAATTTCGCACCACTTGGACCGGGTAAGAGATTACTTCCTCCTCTTTCATTTCATCCATAAAAAAAATATTTTCATGATTTCTTGAGTGTAAAATTATTTTTACATGTTACACAAAGATGTACATGACCCTGCTCAACACGGGTCACGTACATACGCTACTATCCTAACTGACAGTCGCATACATCTATGAAAAACTCAAAAAATTAAGGATATAACTCAAAAAATAATTAATGTTTGAAGGATGGTGATAGAGTGGAGGGAGAGAGAACATGGAGAAGTCGATAATGAGGTCATGGATGACCCAGAAGCTCGATAAGCCCTCCACTGGTGTGGACTTTATAATCTTTTATTTGCAATGGGATTAGGGTGCAACGAAGATTGCTTGAAACTATGATTGATTACTAGGAACCGGAGGTATATGCTTTTATGATCAAGGGGAAATTGCTAAGAATCGAAATGGAGGATATATATTTTCTTATTGGGCTTCCTCGTCAAGGAGATGTGGTGAACTTGAAGGGAAAAGAATCCATTGGTTCAAAAATCAATGAATACATCGATCTATATTTCTCAGCCGAGATAGAGAAGGTTGGGAGTCAACTCTCGATAAGGTAGATAGAAAACCTTGGTTTAAAAATCATTTTATTAACAAGTGCCTGAATTGCAGGATCTGCCTCATTACATCAAGCGTCAAGGACAATGATGTATTATGCATGAGAATTCTTTAGGCCCATACTATATGATTGGAGTACGACACTTCTGACATGCATGAAGGTCCAGTTGATAGGATGCAAGCAGAGAAAGATGTAGAACTTTGGCTTTGGAAGCCTCTTGTGTTGCTTTTTCTTCAAGAGAGTACCTATGATGAGTCCAAGAGTGAACATCCATCTGCATTATATGAGAGATGGTGTGATGGACTAGTGGGTCAAGGTACTTCCCAGGCAAGAAGGAGGACATCTATGCGATCCCAGGGATGATGCATTTTTTCGCTTGGTGGGAGTGCCAAGTGGTTGCGATCAAGGATTATCCTTATGTAGGGATCAATTATCACAATGACCCAGAGATACCTCTACCTCCTAATAATTCCTATGGAGATATCAATAAAAGATTTTTTCTTTTTAATTTCTTTAATTTTTATATTTTTATGAATAAACAAAAGAAAATATTTTTGTGTGGATCAAGCTAATAACAAATATTGTCTGATCATACAGATGTGGGACCGAGGCATCCTAATGTATTTCCTCTGCATGGATGACGTGGTTGTGATGGTCAACCACGTGTTGTTGCTAACCGAGTATTAGATAACATCTAGAGGAATTTGGATAGGTTGGTGCACGTGGTGCTAATGGTATTGGTCGAAGATTTGTCGGAGCATATGAAACAACATGTAGTTGGAGTACCAAGGGCTTGGATGTGGCTCTTTCAGAATCTATCCAATGTCATTGTTTGTTATGAGAGACATGTTGAGGAAAAGGCAGGGCCATTAGGACTGTGATTTAGAGATCATGTATATTTTTTTTGTTATTGATCCCTATAGAGGAAAATCGAGGCTAAAAGTATTTTTTTGATCATGATCCACTTTTTACTTCATGAACTATGATGATGATATATATACAAATGATATTTTTGTCTTAGTGATAATGTGCATATGATTTTATTAGATACAAATACAAGTTTTTGTGTGCTTTTGTTTCAATGTGAATGATATAAATGCCAATCTAAAATGTAGTTAGCATATGCATCACTTAAAGAATTAGAAATTCTTGGAACATGAACATAAGTAATATGATCGAAAAAATGCTCCAAAAATCGTACCCATAGGAAACAAAAATGTAGCAAAGGGTTGTGAATGCAATACTCATCATTCAATTGGGATACTACCAACTGAGCATCTAAACAAACTTCTAAGGACCGGATATGATTCGCAATAGCGTCATGAAGTAGTTCATCAACAATGTTATACCCAGCCACGTTATTTGTGGAAGGATCAAGACAAGCACCTCCTGAGGCAACCAACTGACTTGTGGGTGAATAAATAACCCAAGAAGTGGAAGCCAAGTTCTGAGTGTGATGGTTGGAGTCATCAGTGAACCCTACGAACATCAAATAATCATGTGACATATGTCAACCAAGAAAAAGCACCACTAACACAAAAATAGATCTATACTACCACTAAATACAACAATGTACAAAATTTACAAGAAGGATGCCTAGGCATGACATCTTAAGCGTAATACTTCTTAAGGCAGAGCCCATCTCTTGGCTCCAGAAGTGCATTCCCTTGAAAATATTTAAGCTCATAGGCTCCTTTCTACAGGGCATGTCTCACAATTAATGGGCCATGCCACAATGAAATGAACTTAACTGGCCCCAAGGCATCTTTGTCCTAGTCGTAGACCAACACAAGGTCCCCTTCAAACAAGACTCTTGGGTGCACAGACTTATTGTAATTGGCCTCGACACTCTTCTTGTGTGCCTCATTTGTTATAGCAACATCTTGATGTTGGTCATCAAGATTTTCTAGGTAAACAAGGTGCTCTTCTAGTTTAGTCGTGTCAAGGAGGAGCTCTATAGCAATTTTAAGTGAAGGGATCTCACATTCAATAGAAAAAACTGCTTCTACCCCATGAACGAGTTGAAAAGGCGAGAAACATGTTGCATTTTTTACTTAGATTCGGTAGGCCCACAATGTTGGGTATAACATCAAATACCAATTTGATTTGCTCATGTTGACAGTTCTTCGCAAAATGGTTTTCAGAGATTTATTCACAACTTCAACCTGACCATTCACCTAGGGATAGTAAGGAGATGAATGCTCTTGCCTAAAACCCAGTTTTGATGCTAATTCAGACATCATGTGGTTCTAAAAGTGACTACCATGGTCAATGAAAATCTCTTTTGGAACCTGAACCTAGGTATAACCTGGTTAAACATGCAAAGCATTGTGGTTTCTCCATCATTATCAAATGTCGGCATGGCCTCCACCCACTTCAGAAAATAGTTTACAACCACTATGATATATCGATGCCCCCTAGCCAAAAATTGTTGACATGTCATAAAATCAACCCCCGACTTGGTGAAGGGGTTGACGGTGATGACGAAAAACATAGGAGAAGGATGTGGCAAGGGTGACATTTATTAACCAATTCCATGCAATCTTTAAAGATCATTGGCCAAAAATATTCGACGCACAAAATATTTTGGGTTGTTTCCAACCCATATAGATGACCTCCACATGATCCATTATGGAAATCATTCAAAAACATTCCACTTACTTAGTGAGACAGCGACGGAGAATTTAATCTACCCCACAATGATACAAAGTGTCTCCAATAATGAGATAGTTCTTCTCCATGTGGCGAATCCGTAGTCGATCATCTCACGAGAAATGCGAAGGAAACTTCAAAGTCTGTAGATATATGATAATATCTCCATACCAAGAATCGAATGAAGAGATGAGGAATATATGCTCATCTGGAAATGAGTCAATATCTACATCATCCTCCTCTGTCTCCAACATAAGTTTGGCGAAGACTAAGGACTTTTTAGATTTGGAAGAAGAAAATTCCTAAACAAACTCTTGAAGCACAACAATTCATTTGTTGTACTTGCCTCTGATTATTCGTCGAGCCAATACATACTGAAAATGATTAACATGAATGACGATGGTTATTTTTCACAACAAAATGTAATGTTGAAGACGTTGAGCAACATGAAGAGTTACTAACATCAACTTCTCAACATGCGAATACTTTAGTACAGGACCAACCAAACCATGAATCAGATAATATACGACATGATCGTTGAGCTCGTCATCCTCCTGAACTAACACCATGCCAATAGCAGACTATGTTGTTTCAAGTTACAATAATAAATATTTATTGTAATCGGTAGGACTGAGCAAAGGGGCAGACATAAGAGATTTCTTCAACGCGTCAAAAGAACGTTGTGTTGATTCATCCCATAAAAAAGGGACTCGTGACTTCAAAAGGCACATGAATCCTTTTGTAATATCAATGTAGTTTGGTAAAAAATGTCGAAGGAAATTTTCCTTTCCTTGTAAGATCTAAAGTTGACGCATGGTACATAGGGGAGGAAACTACAGTATTTCATCAACCTTCAAAGAGTTGACCATGATCCCTTTGGTTGATATGATAAACCCCAAAATGCACTTGTGAGGGTTCAAGAAAATTTTATAATACCGACACCTTTCAAAGACAGGGTAGAGGTGTAATAGATGTTTCGCTTTCTTACAAGAATACATTGTAAGATCATATAGATAAGCCTCCACTATGTGTTTGAGATCATGGAAAGAAAACATCACAGCCCGTTGAAAAGTCGCTCTAGCATTTTTAAGGCCAAAGGGAATTTTCTTGTACGCAAAGGTTCTCCAAGGTAAAATAAAAGTAGTATTATGTTGTTTATCAGGCCGTATTTGTATCTGATTATAACCAGAGAAATCGTCCATGAAAGAGAAAATTTCACTTCCTATGAATTCGTCGAGGATTTGATCGATAAACAACATAGGAAAGTTATCTTTAGGAAAATCTTTATTTAAATCTCAGAAATACATGCAAAATCAAATGGTACTCTGTTTCTTTTCAACCGGTTCCATCAATGGGATTGGATAGATAAATCTTGCCTTAAGTAGTTTCTCTACCTCATCCTTAATCATTGTTTCTTTCCTAAGGTTCAGTAGTCATAACTTTTGTCAAACTGGTTTAGCATTTGCATAAGTTTGAATCTCGTGTTTGATGATCTGAGGATCTATCCCTGGAATTTCTTCATAAGACCAGGCGAACACGTCGCAAAACGTTTTAAAAATTTTCGTATATGAACAAATATCTCTTGGAGAATAGGTCGCCCCAATAAAAAAAATTCTACAACAGCAAGGGTCTTAGAGATATTGATCAAGATAGTCTCTAAAATATTTTCCATGTTCACTTTGGCATATATGTCATGAGTTTCCAAAGGGTTCAAAGGAAGATAAACATCTCCAATCATAATCTATCAATTTCTCCTTTATCTACGTGACTCATCTCTGGAAGGAAAAAATACCTATGATGTAAGTCTTCCCAAGGTCATTCAAGACATGTCATCACCTCTAGGATCACATCATCCTAAGGGAGGATGAAGTCTAATAAATCATGAGAGTTGGAAGAATTAAGAGCCAATGCAGGATCTAGGATAGGATCCACTTCCTCCCTCAAGGTAGGAGATGGATATTCGTCTACAGTAGCTCGTTGAATGGCTTGATAAGCTATCTTCATTGCAGACAATGGCATTTCCATTATGGTACGTTCCAATCTATCCCTCGAGGTCGATGGGGGAGGCAGAATCCACGGATATTCATTGTAATAAGTTTGAAACAATCTAACTTGAAAGATATCAAATTTTAGCATAGACTATTTAGGAAAAGTCAGAACGTCATTAAAATCTAATGATGGTGCTAGAAAATTGAAAGTACCCATCAAGGAGGGATACATCCTGACACCCCATTTCGTAGGTGCCTGTTGCAAATTTTTCATCAAAGGAACCATACTTATTGATTATGCTACAGGATCTGCGTGAGCGACTGATAACTAATATAAAATGACAATCCTCCCATCATGAGAGAAACATAACACTCAAAAAATCATGCAAACTACAACTGTCATTGAATATGTCCAGCTTATTCTCAAGATTAGATTATATTCAAGAGGTGTCTCAACCACTTCTACTTCGACACACACGATTTTTCCCTCTAACTAGATAGGGAAAGAAGGGATAATCCCTTGTGTTATAAACGAATGACCATCAAATTCCATAAGCAATGTAGGAGACAGAGCTAACACAAGTGAGCCAATATCTCGCCAACATGATAACGACATGACACATGTTGAAGTGCCTTCATCCACCACTGTGTGAAAAATATTTTTCGAACATGACACATGTTGAAGTGCCTTCATCCACCACTGTGTGAAAAATATTTTTCGAACATGACTTCATAGTGTAAACCACTACAATCTAGAATGCAACATGATATGTAAGGTGAGGCTTGACATTAGATGTGTCAAACATGATGGATAGTGACTTAGAGGATTCAGAATCCCCTAAAGCAAACAACAACATGTTGTGTTGTGATGGGAAACTCTAGAGAACTTCCAGTGCAAACATAGCACAAGGTGTTTGGGCCAAATCTTCAACAATATAATAATTTTGAGGTGCTCTAGCATTCGGATTGTGCGATGTCCATTTCAACACACCTTTCAATATGTGAGGGTTGGGTCTACCACCGGTTTCTCTGTATGGAGATATTTTGACTATTCTGGTAACTCCTTATCCTTTTTGGCAAACTCAGAATTCTTGTAATCATGAGCCCTAGTTTGTAAATTAAGATTTGACTTCATCATATAAACATTCAATGTTCCATATTTTAGCGTGTAGGTACCCTTGTTGCTCCCATATATATTAGGTGTTGAAGAAGTACCCTGGGTTAAATTTTGACATGGTGGAAATGGGTTAGTTAGAACAACAGTTTGTTGTTTCATTAACAAAAATTGGGCTTCCTCGATTTTTGGGGAGAGGTGAGTTAGGTGATCTTCTTTGTCAATCTTGCAAGGAAACTTTGCATTCCTTTTTTCATTCTTTCCCCCCTTAACATTATTACCATATTTTTTATCGTTTCCCCCACTACATTTCTTTCCCTTTCTTGTCTTTTTCCCTCTAGGTTGTTGAGGACCCTTTGGAGTCATCGACTGCACACTATGTACTTCCAATGACTGGGAAGTGGGGGTGGTCAAACCAAGGGCCTGACCAGCCGCATTTTTTTGAATAGACAACTACTGCATCTGATTAGAAAACATATTTGCAGCTTTTATTTTCCATGAACCAACAATACCATCCACATGTGATCCTAATTTCAATTTTGTCAAGTCAAGAGTCGGTCGTGGAGCATATGGTGTTATCTCATAGAGCATGCCTGACTGAGAGTAAATGAGCTCTAATTGTTGTGCTCTAGATATCATTTTCTCCTATGTAAAGACTCCCAAGGTCGCAATATCCTTATAATATAAGGAAGTAATGACTTCAGCATCCATTCTAAAAGAAATTGAGGAGGAATTGTGCCCTTAATCAAACTCTTTTGTCTCCTCTAGTCCCAAATGTGATCACAAATGTGAGTGGCTTTGTTTTGTTCAAAATTAGACAAATTATTTGTGCGAGCATCATACCGAACCAAGAGTTGGAAATGATTAAGAAATACCATGGCTAGATCACCAAAAGTTATGAAATTTGACCATTCTGTCTCTATATACCACTTGGCAGCGCCCCCAGTGAGGGTGCATTGGAATAATCGTAATCGAACGGAGTCATCACTCAATGAGTTGGAAGAGCACCACAAGTGAAATGTCATTACATGATCTCTGGGGTCTTCACCACTCTTACCTTCAAAATTTGGTATATCAGAAGGAAATTTGGTGGGGACTGAAGGCCAACTAGGGTTATGATGAACCGGGTCATTCATTAACTTTGATAAATCTGGAAAATGAAGGGTTTCCAAAAAAGGTAGCCTAGATTGCAACAGTGAGGCACAAACCATAGGATTAACAAATCTCGATGGATTGGAAGACTGAATAGATGGTCCTGGATTGAAATTGGCGCCAGGTTGCCAGGAAAATTTCACAAACTGACTTGGATTTCGATAGAAACCAAGATTTCTGGAACCAATTAATTGGAAACCTCCACTTGTCTTCCCTCCGACAAACTGAAAAGTATTATATCCTGATGACATCCCTTGCAAAGGAACAAACCCTAATATGGGATTCCACTTAGGCTGGAAAGGGTTTCCCCCTGTCAGCATAGCGGATGGGGAGAAGGGCAGATTCCCAAAACCACCATAGAGAGAGAACAGTGTGGAACTGACCTGAATGTTGGACGAAAATCCCCCACTCCCACCACTAGAAGTATTAGGACCTATTCTAGACCTGGCCATTTGGAAGAAACTACCTCCAACCAAAGGATTATTTGTGGAGATGTGCCCCCCATCGTAAGCGAAATCTTTCCAAGGAGCTATTGAACTCCCTGGGAAAGGAAAATCTTGCAAAGGAGATGATGAACCTCCTGCTCCTGAGCTAGAACCTTGAATAAATGGTTGGGATGGGATTGGGATAGAACTTATACAAATTGAAAACATTCCAAATGAAAAGGCATTAGTGAAAAATGGTGCAGGCTAAGTACTAGTCGTGATAGAAGTGGGTTCAGCTGACAATGAAACTGAACCACTAATAAAATGAGACGTTGTTATCTGAATAATGTTCGTCATTTGGGTTGAGGGAAAAGGAGATGTGGTGGCCCCTCCTCCTACCGCTGAAAGGGGAGTATGTGGACTCCCACCTTCGGGAAAGTTAGTATTATCTCCCATTGTACATCATTGGATCTAAAAACCTTGTGTGTATGCAACCTCAAAATTTGCAACTTCAAAGTTTTTTACTTGCACAAGTACTAGATCGTTAGGTCTAGTTAGTGGAGGATTCTGAGGTTTGATGAATCCTTCAGCTTCGAGATCAAAAGTTTGTGTTTCCTCCAGTGTATAAGTGACTTATTCTAAAGGCATATGCTTGGGAGAAACTTCTCCAAATTCAGTAGAATCAAAAGCACCGACTGTTAGTAACATTACTCATCCGACACGCAATAGCGATCAGGTCTGCAAGTGGCACGATGAGCGTTGAGCGTTGTTCACGAAAGGAATCCATTTCGGGCCTAAATCAAGCAAGCGAGCAGTCTAATTTCAACGATCAGGATGCATCCAAAGGATCAGATCAATGCAGGGCGGGAAATCGCAGTTAGCGAAGTTGCACCGAGGATAGCGCAATGGATAGCGCCCATATCATGTGCAGGAATGTATGGCAGCCGTTCATCCCAAGGAACACGTGGCGCAAGATCTGGTCACGTTGGCTTTTCGGCAGTTGCGAGTTCAAAAGGTGAAGGTTTTACGTCATTGCACCTCTCAAAATCCTGAACCCCGAAGTGCTGATAGCGCCTAAAATCGGGCCCGCAGTATCAAGGGGCAGTCTCAGCCATCCATCTAAAATGAACACCCGGCGTGCGATTAGGCTCCCTGCCTTTTCGCCCATCGCGATTTCGAAACACAAGAAGCAATTCCCTCATATCCTCAATGCACGAAGCAACGAAAGTGTCCAGGACTTGGGGACCACAGCATCATCGGGTGAGTTTTGAGTCGTCAGATCTAAGGGGACGCGTGGCACCAACTCAAGCCATCTTGATGTTTCACTCATCACAATTTCAAGAAGAAAGGATCAGCCCCTTCCTATTCACAAACACCGAAAGCACATTTGAAAGTAAACACAGGGTCAAAACCCATGGTCAATGGGGAAAGAGAAGGGTTGCGCGAAAAGGGCCAAAGCGTCGAGTCCAGTCACCGAAAGGATCGTCGTGATTTCCAGATGCCATCGGATACGATTTCACTCCTGGTTTCAGCTTGGAGTAAATGAAGGCAAGAGCGGGTGGTTGAAACCTCCTTTCATTCATTGAGTGTGAGGTATGGAGGGTCTGGCAAGTGGTCTGCTCGAAGGAGTTCTGTGTACTGATTTTTCCAAAGAATCCATGCCGAAGTTCTTGATTAGACAGAGAAGTCTACACACGCCACTCTGGCCTTTAATGTTTCAGCTACCTCCCATACAAAGGCCATGCGAAGTTAAGGAAACATCTGACGAAGGACTTATGTCTAAAGATCGATTGAAGAGACGCGACGCCTTGGAGGGCGAGTGCACCTCTGTTGGGAAAATCTGTCGAAGTATATGTACTCAGTTTTTTCATTTTTAATGGTATCGATGGTTGAGCAAGGCTCCCAATTGTAAAGTTTTGATGAAGCGCTAGTCGCTCTGGTTAATGTATAAGGCATTTGAGACTTCTTACTTTATGGATGTCAGCCTCTTTTTCCATCTCTTTTTTTACTCTGTTAGAACAGCTTGGAATTGGAGGATCCAGTCGAGTTGCATTGTTGTAGGATGATGTAGATTGGATCACTGCAACAGTCGCGGCGTTTCTAATCAGTTCTTGTGTTTTCTCAATGCTGGAATGGCTTGGAATTGGAGGCTCCAGTCGAGTCACCCTTCAGCTTCTTGAAACTCTAGACCAAGAGGATCTTGGCTTCTGAGTTTTTCTTCTTCAAGCTTCTGAAGGCCTGTTGCTCGAGGCAGTCTTGCTAACCCTTCTCACAAGTCTTCCATATACCACCCTTTAATCAACTTACTGATGGAAGTTGGATCAAGACCTCCCTTGCTTTATACATACCAGGCCCAGTTTCCTGAGTTAAAGCTATATTTTCTTGAGTCTTTACCCATTCGATCACCCCATTAAACAAATCGTGACATAAAACTGATGGGCGTTGGGCTCCGCTCCTGCAAGCAATCCAGGAGTGACTTCTAATGCTAACACCGACCTCGTCTGGTCTTCTCCTCCGTGGAGGCGGTGATAGCTCCACCCTTTCTAGTAAACGACCCTAAATCCTTCGAGAGTGACAAAGCGGTTTGTATTCCACTTTGAATCAATGATCCAAGGTAGGCCCCAACAGACTCACTAAAGGCCAAACTAAAAACACAAAGCACCCAACTAAAAATCCTAAAGAGGGACACAAACTGAGTAGACCACCCTTCTAAATTCTTCTGACCCTAGGGATATGAGGCATGGTCGTACAAAGCATACACACAGGAAAACAACTAGCTAGGAGAAACAATTACCTTGACCTCTAGTTGACAACCCTTCCCGGATCAAGTTTTAAGGTTTCACGATGACACCCCCCAGGGGTAGTGATAGTGTGATGCAGAGTCTATCTCAGGTACCACGGTACACCCCTCTAAGTCACCCTGTGTGTCAACCTAATGAAAGGACACTAAAGTCACCAACTCGCAGTCAGTGTCTGGGGGAATAGTTGACGGTTGGGATCGAACATATGGGTAGGGTAACAAATCCCAAAGCCTAGAAAGCACTGCCTCTTAGGGAGGTATGGGTACTAACGAAACCCCCAAAACATTATTTCTCCACAACTCTTGGTCAAGATTTGGAGGGGTTATCTCCTTGGATATTCCTCATGTGACCTCGTGCTTGGCTCCTATGTGAGAGTAGTTTCCCGACCACACCTATATGACAATTGGATTTTCACTCCCTATCATAGACTCTTATTGTTTATTTTCATGGCCTTGGAAAGTTACCTCTCCAACCTAATCCAAGGCCCTAGCCTGAACTAGTTAGTGAACCCTAAAAACAAAAATTCTAATGATTTTTAGATGAAGCGTTAATTTAGTTGGCTTTTTACCCAAGGGAATGAGGGTGAAACTCTTGGTGTTTGTATGAATAAGAAGAAAATGATTTAAAAACGTCATGCTTAAAAGAAACAACTTATTGTTCAAAAGAAAAAGGGTGCACTACACTTCTTTTTTTCACGAAATTTTCAAAGCGAAAATGATATATTTTTGTATGCAAGATCTGGGAACTTTTCGAACATGATTCTTTTATTTTTATCGTAGGCTACTCAAAACCAAAAGCAACTACTTTTTCAAAACAATAGAGAAATGTATAATAGGCCTAAGTGCTGGAAAATCGATTATTTTCTTGAAAATTTTAAAGGAAAGGGAACAAGAGAAGAAACAACCAACAACAAAGGTCTTTTTTGTCTTTTTTGTTACTAAAAGGAAATAAAAATGCAACTAACATGTGATTTCATATTTTCTTTTATATGTGAACAAAGGAAAAGAAGGAAGAGAGGGAGAAAGAATATAGCCTAGGGTCACTGGAACACAACAAAGAATTGGAAAACACACAGTCACAAAAAGACTAACCTTTCAACCTACCTAAAACCCTTATGCATAATCAAAGAGCAAGAACCTTTTAAACAAAAAGATTAAGTTTACAAGTGCTTGAGATGACTTTCAAGGACAAAAACAACCAGATAAGGTTCAGCCAAGGATGAACATCTAACCCCAAACTTCCTAGAAACCAGAAAATGTCCTAAAGAAAAATTTTCCAAAGGTGTATGCAATTGTGCATAGTTCGGATCGTGTATGTACGCGACTGTCACTGAAGAAAATCATGTATGTACATATTTTATACACATAAAAAGAGAGTGCAACTCAACAAAGACTCAAAACAAGAAATTCCATACAGTCTAGGAGGTTTCCAAAGACTCGAATAGACCTCTAAGCTAATAAATGTTTGATAATAAGTCAAGAAAACAAAAAAAACAATAAACTATAAGATCCTTAAAACCGACACAAACTAGGAGAAAAGATCCCCAGTATGGTCGCCAATTATGTTATGGAAATGTAAATCCTATGGTTTTGGGTCACGGGCTACAACATATGAGTGCCCTAAAAGGATTCTCTCAAACTTTAATTAAGTAGTTAATTAAAAGTAACTACCTACAGTAACTCTGCCCAAAATCCTTGGACAATAACTGCTCCAGAACTCCTTCACGATAGTCTTTTGAAATTCCTACAAACAAAGAAGTATGCAACTGCAATAAAGTAGTTATCCGCTAACTAACTAAATATAATCAATTCACTTTATATGTTAAATTCAAAATGAAATATAACTAATCTCATCAAAACCATGATTTGACAAAGAAAAGTGGACGAGAATGAGAGTTCTTTTATTGATAACAACAAAAAAATTGGTTACAACCTGTAACCGCTACGGCATATTCCCGCAACTAGTCTCCAAGATCCTCCACCCAAGGATTGAGATGACAAGTACTACCTCCGAAGTTTTGTGTTTCAACGGGTCCAAGGAAGCAATGGACCTCTTCTTGACGAGATAAAGGGAAACACAAATCCTGAAAACAAGGGTTTTCAGGGGGAATACAATCTCATAAATATAAGGAAACAAGGGCTTGTAGGGCTATAAGGAAATTGTCGGCATAAGGTTAGACCTCTTTGATATATGTTTTTCCTCCATCCCAAGGCTCTCTTTTATACTCCCTTTTGATAGTTGGAGTAGTTATGCATGGGCTATACAAGGTCGAGAACTTAGGGAAACCGTCAACTCTACCCAAAATGTCGTTATTTATTATTTTTTGAGCCAATTTAACATGTACATGGGTTTCTAACTAGAAAGTCGCGTATGTATGCGGTTTGCTTTAAGGAAAGTTGCATACATATAGAAAAAATGGGATTTTTTGATATGTTTTTAGGGAGGAAAATGGTGATTCATCTCCTACAAATAGGGAAAGGGATGTAACTGAGCCCAATGAGTTTTCATGAGCATAGAAGGTGTCAAATTACGCTATAACAATATTTCTCAACAAGTAATTGAGCTCAAGTACCTGATAGGATCAATGTGTACATCCATGGGGATCTAATGGATAGAACAACACATGGATCTACCCACTCGGGAATCTTCTGAAAATGTACAAAAGCATAATGACACACACTCTCTATGTAGCCACAATTATCCCACACCTTTTTAGGATCAAAATTCATGTCATAGCTTTCCAAAATTAGACATGAACAAGTTTAATGGTTCTGATCTAGTTGGTTGGGTTACGCAAATGGAAAATTATTTCTATCTTCGTGGAATTATTGTGACCTAATGAAACTCAGAGTGGGGGTCTTATATTTTTGCCCATAATGTTGGCATCGATGGAAATGGAATAAGAAATCTTACGAAGGTTTACATTGCCTTGAGTCAGTTTGTGAAGTCCATCTATGCTCATTTTGAAAGAGACATTTACTATTTGGGACAGTTGAAAAAATTATGCCAAACAAGCATAGTTATAATATTTATAGTATCCTTTTAGGAATTGGTAGTTTTCATAGAGGGTCTGTCTAATTTATTTTTAAGAGAACATTGCATTGGTGCTCTCAAGGAGGAAGTTAGATCATATGTCATGATGCAACACCCAACTAGATATCTAGTTGGAGGCATATGAGTGATCTAAAGAAGTTGAGATGGTGATAAATGCACAAACCAAAAGACCTAATTTAGTTCTTTCCCTTGCCCCCACTTGACAACCACCACCATCCCCTCAACCTCTCATCCCTTGAGAATCCAAAATTTGTCACTGAAAGAAATCATAGAAATCCAATGCCTCAAACTTTGTTATCATTGTGATGAGTGGTATTTAAAAGGGCACAAATGCAAGGACCATTTTTTTTCAAATGGATGTATCCTCCTAATACCTCTTGAAAAAAATTCTCGTTGAAGACATTGTCAAACCAAAATTCGAAGAAACAACCCTTCATCCTCAAGAAGAAACAACTTTACAAGCTCCTTGTGAGGAACCCCAAATTTCTCTCCTTACTTTATTTGGCTTTTTTTGCACCCAAACACCGAAGTTGATTGGTTGCATTAAGAAGTGCAAGGTGATTTCTTTTATTTATAGTGGAAACACCCACAACTTCATTCATATGATAGTGCTCTAAGAAACCTATCATTATGTCCATGCCATACATAAATTTCAAATTATGATAGTTAATGGTGGTATGATGAAATGTGGAGGATGATGTGATAATGTGAAACTTCAAATGGGGAGAGTATCATCTCGAATCTCACATGCTTTCTATTGAAGTGGGTGGTTGTCATCCAGTTCTCAGTTCATAATGGTTATGAACTTTGGGACCCATCACCATGGATTTCATGGGTTTATATATGAGCTTCACTAGGGAAGGGAAGAAACATACCCTCAAGCGACTTAAATCTAGTTCCATTGAAATTAATAGCTCTCAATATATAGAAAAGTTATTGAAGAAAGGCCACTCGAGCATTATTTCCCAGTTCAATTCCATACAAGTGGCGGGTACCTCTCCATAGGAGATCCAACTTTATTTTCAATTAGTCCTAAATAAACATCAACAAGTATTTGAAACACCCCGTGGCTTATCGCCTTCACACGGTGAGCATGACCATGATATCCCCTTGGTTCTAGGTAGTTAACCACCCAATGCGCATCCTCATAGGCACCTTTTTGCATGGAAGATTGAAATAGAAAAGAAAAATCAAGAAATATTGGATATCAGAGTTATACATCTCAGTACCAACCCTTACTCATCACCTTCGATCATGGTATTAAATAAAGAAGGAAATTAGTGCATGTGTCTCAATTTTTAGGCTCTCAATAAGTTGACCTTCAAGAATAAATTTTCCATTCTAGTTATTGATAATCTCTTGGATGAGCTTCATTGAGCCAATTTTTTTCACTAAACTAGACCTTCATTCACAATACCACCAAATAAGGATAAGGAGGAGAACATCCATATCACAACTTTTCACACACGTGAAGATCATTATGAGTTTTTAATGATGCCCTTTGGACTTTCCAATGCTCCATCCACCTTTTAGAGCCTCATGGACAAGATTTTTCAACCCTCCCTATTAAATATGTGTTGGTATTATTTGATGATATATTGATTTGCAAAAACAATGTGTAAATATCGTATAGAGCATGTCAATAGAGCCTTGCAACTCCTGTGGGACCACCAGTTTTTCCCTAAATGTTCCAAATGTACTTTTGAGGCTTCAAAGGTCTAATACTTGGGTCACATTTTTAGTCAATATGGGGTGAAATTATATCCTAATAAAGTTGTGACTATGAAATATTATCCCCACTCCAATATCTTGAAGAAATTGTATGGGTTCTTAGGACTTACAGACTACTACATGAAGTTTGTGAAAAAAATAAGGAAAAATGGTTGCTCCCTTAACAACCTTACTAGAAAAGAATGCCTTAGCATGGAGTGAGTCTATTGAGTAGGACTTCTTTGCTTTAAAGGATTCCATGTGCACTAATACAGTCTTAGTAGTGCCTTATTTCACTAAGACTTTTGCCTTGGATAGTGATGCCTCAAGTAGAGGTCTCATTCTAGTCTTAATGCAAGAAGGGTGTCCCTTAGCTTTCACCAATAAGCACTTATGTGACTGCAATTTGGGAAAATCCATCCATGAGATAGAGATGGTGGCCATCCTTCATGTAGTTGATACTTGGTTCCCATATCTCATTTGGAGGGATTTCCAATCAACATTGACCATCATAGTCTAAAGTATGTTCTAGAACAAAGGTTATCGTCACCATAGTAGCATAAGTGGGTCATGAATATTCTTGGGTATAATTATGATATTTATAAGAAAAGTAAACAAAATGTGGTGATTGATTCTTTATCAAGATAATATGAGGAGAAAGGATCCATCTTGACCTTATTCTTACATGTTCATGATTAGCTCGATGAAGCCCATCAAGAATGGCTAGAAAATGATACTATGGTTCAACTCATCCAATGGATTTAGGAATATATGAATCCTCCTAAATGTTATACATGGAAACAAGATACTTTGAAAGATAAAGGATGCATTGTTCTAGTAAAACAAATTTCCTTGAAACAAAGGGTCTTAGAGGAGTTTCATTCATCACCTACCATGGGTTACTCTAGCTTTCATGAAACCTATGAACGTGCTAAGCACTCCTTCTTTTGGGAAGGCATGAAAATATACATCCAAGATTTTGTTGCAGCATGTGACACTTGTCAAAGAAACAAGGGTGATATAGTGAAGACTTATGGATCATTTCAACCACGATTGATCCTAACAACTATATGGAATGACATCTTTATTATTTTATAACGGGTCTTTAGAAATCAAGTAACAAACCAATCATCATGCTGGTAGTCAACTATGTTTACAAATATGTTCATGTTTATGTCTTATCACACCCATTTATGCCTTCCTCAATTGCTAAAGTATTAATGGATCATATTTTTAAATTGCATGCATGGCCACATCCATTATGTTGGATATGGATCCCACATTCACCAGCAAATTTTGGCATGAGATATTTAAAATTCAGGGCACCTAGTTGAAAATGAGCACAGCATACCATCCCCAAATTAATAGTCAAACATAAGTGGTCAACAAGTGCTTAGAAACATGTCTATGATGCTTTGGTTTAGAAATATTGCACCAATAGGCATAATCATATGTCTACCCTTGCAAAATAGTGGTACAACACAACTTATCAAGGTGCTACCAAAATGAGACCATATGAAGTTGTAGTGGCTTCCTATTTGTTAGGCACCTTTGAGGTTCATGTAGTAGATTTCACGCTTCACACCAAAGAATCCATTCTTCACATACTTAAGCACAATTTGGTTATGGATTAAAATAGAATGAAGCAACAAGTTTATTTGCATTACTCGTTGTGTTCTTTTGTGGAAGGGAATAAGGTGTTTGTTTACCTTAAACCTTATAAACAAGCATCCCTCAAAGATAAAAATCCACCATAAAATAACACAAAATTTCTATGGATGCTATAATATCATCCAACGCATTGGACAAATTGCCTACAAATTGGCTCTTCTATCCCACTCCAAGTTTCATCTAGTATTTCATGTGTCTTGTCTAAAAAAGGTAGTGGGATCAAATTTGTAGGTGCAAACTAGCCTACCATAATGTTATGAATAAGGGTCCATTTGGCTCCAGTCAAAGCAATATTGCCTTCTAGAGAGCATCAATTGCGCCAATGCATGATCTGAGAAGTACTGATTTGGTGGGAAAATATGTAGCTAGAAGATGCCACATGGGAACCAACAATGATTCTACAACCATTTCCACACCTCCAACCTTAAGCGCAATGTTACTTTTGAAGGGGGGAGGAATGTTAGGTTCCTATCCTACCCCCCTACTTGAGGGTACTTAGGAGTTAGTCAATTATGTATGTGGCCATCTTCTTTGAATAAGGCCCATTAAATAGTTAATGGATACTTATATAATGTAAAAGGGTCTTGTTTATAAAACAAATCCCATTAGGTAGTTGGTACTCATTAATGATGAGACCACAAGTGGTTAGAATTTCTCTATTGAGAATCTATTTATAGAGCTAGGATGCCATTTAATGTTTTTGTCAAGTATTATTGTAATTGGAGCTCAACTTAGTGAGAGGTTGTTGTTGGGAAATAAGGTGGAACCTGATATGAAACATAAAGACAATACTGCAAATAATCGAAGAGGAAATAAAATTTTGAATACATAAGAGGTGGTGTCTAAAAACATCGTTGCAACACTTAAGCATAGCGCACTATGATCAGAAAATCACAATGCATATTGGACATATTGATCTACATGATCTACTTTATCGCTTGATTGATAATGACCCATAGGTTATGTTATTTATAGCTTCAAGATATAAGTACTTTCCTTGTAATCAAGAATATATTTTCCAAATATAACTGTTAGTTGTTATAGTTGACTCTGTTAAATATGTGTTGTCTAGTCGACTCAACAAGGATGCTCGACCCAACCATCCATGTGTCTAACTTGTAGTCAATTTCTCGTTTGGTCGATCCACCGACCGACTATCTTCGACTGCTAGTCGATTGTTCGACCAATAGACTTGTCGACTACTTGACTGATTAATGTAAAGATCCGGTTGATCACCCAACCAACTATTTCCAAGAGAAGTGCGATGAACCATTATGACTTGATGTTCCAA
>JZKD02S0273866.1:152818-163969 GCA_000966675.3 Picea glauca
CCCCCCATAATTACAGCTTCCTGAAGCCCAAGCATCATACAGATCTTGATAAATCTAGTTGCAGATATAGGCTTAGTGAAGATATCATCAACCTAATCATTTGTTCTGCAATATTCAAGAGAGACAACATTCTCATCAACCAATTTCCTCAAATAATGAGCATGGAGCTCAACATGTTTCATCTTACTATGGGAAACAGGATTGTCAAAAACCTGTGTGGCACTTTGATTCTCATAGTATATTGAAGTCGAGTTCTAAATAGGAAAGCCAAGTTCACCCAGAATTTGGCAAATCCAGATTGCTTCAGCACCTGCTTGAATGGTGCCGCTATATTATGCTTCTGTAGTCAACAAGGAGACGACCTTTTGTTGCTTGCATGACCACACCATCGGTCCAGTGTTGAAGTGAAACACATAGAAAGAAGTGGAATTTCGATCATCATTGTCACTAGTGTATTCAGATTCGGTGAAGTTGACCACTGAATCTGAACTTCGACAATACTTGATACAAAAATGAGTGGTACCCTTGAGATAACATACAATTTGTTTAACTGTTTTACTGTGTCTTTCTCTAGGGTCCTGCATAAACTGATAAACCGCACTAACAACAAACGAAATTTCAGGTCAACTATGAGTAAGGTAAATACTATTGTCGACCAGTTGTCAATAAAGAGTAGCATCGACTTTAGGATTTTCACAAGTTTTGGTGAGATTGACTCCAGATTGAAATGGAGTAGAAAAGAGCTTACAATCGACCATATTAAAACATTTCAAAAGATCCATTACATATTTAGACTAAGAAATGAAAAAACCATCACATAGTGGTAATACTTGAAGAACCAAAACATATTGCAGAGTACCAAGATCTGTCATGTCAAAGGAGTCGGCAAGTTGTTTCTTAAATCTAAAAATGAAAGCAATATTATTGCTAGTAATGAGAAGGTCATCGACATATAGAACAAAAATCAAGGCAGCTCCATTGGTATGGAGTATATACAAGTTGTGATCATATTCACAACATTTGAAACCAAGTCGAAGAAATAAATTTTCGATCTTAGCATACCAAGCTCAGGGATCTTGCTTCAAACCACAAAGAGACTTCTTGAGTCGACAAAGGTTAGAATCTGTCATAAAACCAAGTGTGTGTTCCATAAAAATTTCTTCATATATGTCTCCATGAAGAAAGGAACTATTCACATCCATTTGATGGATTTGTCATTCAAATCAAGCAGCAAGGGAAAGAACCAGTTGAATAGAGTTCATATTTGCAACAAGGTAAAATGCATCAATGTAGTTGATACCTTCTTGTTGAGAAAATCCCTTCACAACCAAGCGAGCTTTATGTCTCTCAACAACACCTTCAGAGGTAAATTTGGTCCTGTAGACCCATCAACAATGCACAAAATGTTTTCACTGCAGTTGGGGAACTAAGTCCCAAGGGAGATTCTTCGACAAAGAATCAATTTCTATCTCCATAGCCTATTCCCATTCAGGTCATCCTTGAACATCTGAGTAGTCAAAAATATCAGAATTTTCAAGTACATAAGTCATCAATGCAATGTTAGCATGTTGCTTTGCTTTTGACTTCAAGTTTGTTGTCTGGAGGAGATATCATCGACATGAAGTCCAACAGCTTCAATTGTCTTGGCAGCCCATCTGGGTAGATAAGAAATAGGTGAATTGTTGTTCATTGTAGCAAGTCAATCAAAAGTTGAAATAATTTCAGTCGACGGAGATGGTAGACCAGTCCAAATAGATATCGATGGACTAATCTACTCAGAGGTCGATAGTCTAGTAAAAACAAGAACAAAACTTGACTGTCTATTCAAAGGACTGAAAAATGGAACAAGAGAACATGAGTTGGAAACAACATCGAAGTGATTGTCCTGTAGCAATCCAGAAAAGGCACTCAAAAATTTGATATCAAAAGAATTCTCATCAAGCCATACATTTCATTAGCTAATGATTTGTCATTTGAAAAGATCAAACAATTGATAGGATTTAGACTTTTCAATGTATCCCATCATGATGCAACCATGAATCTTTGCATCCAACTTATTTCTGCAATCATCATAAATATGAGACCAGGAAACACATCTGAACACATAGAGGTGGCCAAATAAAGGCTTATGAACACAATATACAACTTCATCCTAGAAGTGAGAAGGCAAATCTTGAGCCTGCAAAATAAATCTAGCCATTTTGACTAACATTCGATTCATGTGTTCTGCGATTCCATTTTGTTGAGGTGTGTGAGGAACTGACCGCTATCAGTCAATACTAGATCGAACCAAGTATTCTTTAAAGGGTCGATTTACATACTCACCACCATTGTTTGATCTTAGGCACTTGATGGGTCGCCCATGTTGCTTTTCAGCAAAGGCTCTAAACTATTAGAACTTTTCAACGAAAAGATTCTTATTCTTCATAAAATAGACCCAAGTGAAATGAGAGATATCATCTATGAAAGTTAATATGTATCTTGCGACTGCTAGGGAAGGTAGATTGATTCAACAGAAATCACTTTGAACTATCTCTGGGAGGTTCTATGCTTTCCATGTTGTTAGGAACCAAATATCAAAATAACATAAAAAAAAAACCTCAGAATAAGTACTCAACACCTTGACAAAGAGAGAATTTCATATAATAAGCCTCTCCGAGGGGGAAACCTCCTTATACACCACATAAATTTACAAATACAAGATGATTCCAAATGAAAAGGTCTCCTTGGTATATATAGGAGACTAGGAGGCACAATTACAACTAATGGACCCAAGCTGGCATAAATAAAATAAAAATACTAATGTAATATACCCCAATTAAGGGGTAATGTGCCACTATTTAGGGATTAACATGCCCCTCCACTTCAGACAAGTGTTGTCTACAACACTTGAGTAATTATAGATGTTTTTGTATAAAAGACTCATCTTCTCAAGTGGAATATCCAACAGGTAGTTTCCTCCACTTAATGAGATACTCTGAAATGGATCTATTCCTCAGTTGAAGAATTATTGTGTTAGTGATAGCTTCAGGCTCCAATATGATTTTTCCTTCCTCGTCAAGTTCTAGAAATATAGTTTGATCTGGGATCTTATCACCTATAACCTTCTTTAAGCATGAAACATGGAAAACTGGGTGTACTCGTGAAGATGTAGGCAAATCCAATTTGTATTCCATATTACCAATCTTTTGCAACACCTTATAAGGGCCATATTACTTTGGTGATAATTTATTATCCTTCTTAGATTGCTTGAAGAACATATGTTTGTATGGTTATAGTCTTAAAAATATGCAATCCCCTACTTAAAAACTTCTTTCACTGCAATGTTGATTTGTTTGTTGTTTCATGTGATTTTGTGCCATGGTCAGGTTGTCCTTTAAAAGTTGGAGAACTTGTTGTCAATGCTTGATGTGATGTTCCACTACTTGAACCTTAGATTTTTATTTTAGAGAAGAAGTGATGGAAGGTAGGTGATATCCATAGAGTGCCATAAATGGTGTCATTTTTGTTGCAATATGAAAGGAAGTGTTATACCACCATTCTGCCAAGGGTAACCACTTGAACCATTGTGTTTGTTTATCAAATACAAAGCAACAAAGGTAGCCTTCCAAAAATTTGTTCACTATCTTGGTTTGTCCATCAGATTGAGGATGATAAGATGATCTATGAGCCAATTGAGAACCCAAACATGAAAATAATTATGTCCAAAAATGTCCAATGAAGATGGGATATCTGCCACTTACAATAATCTTTGGGATTCCATGTAGCTTTTGAACTGTCTCCATGAATGTGGTGGCAATTGTATTGCCTTTGAAAGGATGAGGGAGTGCACAAAATTGTGTGTACTTTGTCAGTCTATCAACAATCACCATGATGACACTCTTTCCTTCAGACTTCGGTAACCCTGTGATGAAATCCATGGAAAATTCATCTCAGTGCTGACTTGGGATGGCTAATGGTTGTAAAAGACCTGGGGTATTAATTGTTTCCACCTTATTTTGTTGGAAAACCAAACATCCTGCCACAAACCTTTGAACATCAGTTTTAAGGCCATCCCAAAAAAATTCCTTCTTGACCCTATGGTAGGTTTTCAAAAATCCTGAGTGCCCTCCTACTAAAGAGGTGTGCAATTCCAAGAGTACCTTTTGTTTGATTTGGGATTTATTACATAAATATAAGCGATCTGTGTGCCATAGTGAATCATGTTTCCATGTGAATGTATATGATGCACTGGAATCCTACTACAACCTTTGAATGATAGTCCACATGTTTTCGTCATTCTTCCATTCATCCCTCACTTCTATTATCCAATCAGATTGGATGATTGAGATAGCACAGAGAAAGGCCTCAACATCTTCATCCTTTCTTAAGAGTGCATCTGCCACAAAATTCTACTTACATTTTTTGTAGATGATTTCAAAATCATAACCCAACATCTTTGTCACCCATTTTTTTTGTTCTTCTGAAGATAGTCTTTGTTCCAAGAAGTATTTAAGACTATCATGATTTGTTTTTACCTTGAAGTGCCTACCTATTAGGTAATAGTGCCATTTCTTCAATGCATGTAGTATTTCCATCATTTCGTTCTCATAAATGGGTTTGTGTAAGTCCTTTCCCTTGAGTGGTCGACTTTCAAAATCAAGGGGCCTTCCTTCTTATATTAGAACAACACCAATGCCATTTCCTGAGGCATCGCATTCCACAATAAAGGTTTTTTTGAAGTCCGGTGTGGTCAAGATATGATCTTTGCACATCGCCTCTTTAAGTTATTCAAAATCTTGAGTTTCCTCTAAAGTCCATGAAAATGCATCCTTCTTAGTTAATGTCATTAAACGTTCTTCTATTCTTCCATAGTTCCAAACAAACTTGCGGTAGTAACCTGTCAAACCCAAAAATCCTATAATATTATTCAATGTTTTGGGAATCGGCCAGTCCATCATGGCCTTAATATTGTTAGGGTCTACCTTGACACCTCCATGAGATACAATATGACCCAAATACTCTACCTCCTTCACCCCAAAGAAACATTTGGATGGTTTGGCATATAGTTTGTACTCCTTTAGTAGTTGTAACACCTTGTCAACATGTCGAACATGATCCTCCCAATACTTGTTATAGATTAATATATCATCAAAAAATACTAACACAAATTTTCAAAGGAAGAGCTTGAAAATAGAATTCATCAACCCTTGGAATGTGTAAGGTGCATTCGTAAGGCCAAAAGGCATGACCAAAAATTGATAATGGCCTTCATGTGTTTGGAATGTTTTTTTGGGGATATCTGCTTCCTTCATTCTAATTTGATAATACCCTGAACGGAGATCCAACTTTGTGAAGTAAATTGCTCCATGTAGTTCATATAACAATTCATCAGTGACAAGAATGGGAAACTTATCTTTAATAGTGATCTTCTTGATCTCTTTGTAATCTAGACACTTACTCCATGAGCCCTCTTTCCTGAGTACCATTACCACCAATGTAGAGTAAGAACTTTAGCTAGGTATAATAATGTCAGCTTCTAACATTTCTTAAACCATACACTCAATTTCACCCTTCTGGGCATAAGGGTATCTGTAAGGCCTGATGTTAGGAGGAACACTCCTAGGAATTAGGTGAATAGCATGATCATGATTTCAAGTGGGTGAAATACCTATGGAAATATCTTCAAATACTTTGGAATGCTTATCAATGATCCCTTAGATATCTAGGGGAACAATTGGCTTAGATGTTTGAACGTCTAGTGAGCATAGTTGTACAATTACACCCTGATGCCCCTTTTTCAATAATTGTTTCATGCCATTAGAGCTTATCACCTTACTGGGTTTCCTTGTGATGCCCCTTAATTCAATTTCCTTTCCTTCCAATGAAAATTTCATGAAAATTTATTGAAAATTAAAATCCATTGTTCCCAATGATTGTAACCATTTTACTCCTAGTACAACATCAGCACCACCCATGGGTATAGAAATCATTGGAATATTCATTACATATTCCCCATAGTAAGATTAATCTTATGACATTTTCCTAAGAAAACGATAATTCCTCCATTTGCATTAATTACTTGAAACTATGGCGTTGGATATATAAAACGATTGAGAGAATTGGCTAATTTATAGTGAATGAAATTATGGGTACTACCATAATCAATTAGGACTATTACCTTTTTCTTTTTGATATATCCATTGATATTGAGGGTTTGAGGAGTGATAATTCCATCCAATGCATTACATGATATCGTGGGAGTCAACTCTTCAAAAGAAATCTCTTCTACGTTTTCATCTTGAGATGGTTCTTGTTCTTCTTCTTGTTCTTGTTCTTGTTCTTCTTCCTCTTCACAATCTATGTAGAATAATTTCCTCTCACCACACTTATGTCCCTTACTGTACTTCTTGTCACAATTAAAGCATAAACCTTTTGCTTGTATTTCCTCCAATTTTTGAGGCATCAACCTTGTAGGTTGAGGTGTTTTAGAACAAGGAACATTATTCTCTTCTCTCGATAGATGTTAGGAGTGGTCCTTCTAGTAGCCATATCCATATTTTTACTTTCAACATTTCTCACCACCCTAAATGCATTCTCCAATGATTTGGGTTCCCAAAGATGAACCTCATGTTGAATGTTATACTTTAAAGTTCCTATGAATACATCAATCGGGTACTCATCTGGAATATATGTTACCATTATATTCAATCTTTGAAAGTTCTCAATGTGCTCCACAACTAAACCCTTTTCCTTGAGATTTATCAATTGGATAAAGAAGGTATTGCCCCTTGTATCCTCATAGTGTGCTATCATTTATTTCATGAAAATTGTCCAAGTGACAAGTGATTTGTGAGAACAAAGCCATCGATACCACACAAATTAATTGGGTTCTAAATATAAATAAGCAATGCGTACCTTTTGTGTGTGTGGCACATTATGTAGATCAAAGAACTACTCCATCTGACGTATCCATGTGATTATATTCTTGTCATCAAACTTCCTCATATCGATCTTAGGAAAGTGGTTGGTCTTCAACCCAAAGTTGGAGTTTCTCCAGTCTTTATTCATCTTCCTTGTGTCCTCATCATGAATTTCATGGGATACATTTTCACTTTCAGGTGGCCCCTCTATTAGTAAATTTTTCAATCCTTCCATGATCTCCCTTTTTAAACCATCCATCTTAGTATCCATTATTGCCTCCAACTTATCTTGAGTTGAATCCATCATCCCTTGTAGTTCATCTTTTGTTACTGTCTTCTTTTGCAAATCATTTATTTCCCTGCACATTTCTTCACCTTCATCAAGAGTCCAAGTAAGATTGTTTGAAGGCTTATTTAATGTATAAGTTCCCTTTTTTGGTGGCATGTTGGCCAAGTATCACTTTTAAACCTTGATTTCGAGGTGGTTTTGCTAGATGATTTTTCTTCTATTGTATCTCCAAAATTTTGACCCTTATGGGTATGAAAATTTTGTTTTGTAGTTCTCTGATATGTCTTTTCTGCAATTTTGTAGAACTTATCAAAATTGGATGTGCCAAGTGGAAGTTATGGTAACTTCCCCACACCTTGTTGATTTTTGGCCCTTCCAGGAGAGTGTACTTGTAAAGCGTGCCAAGAGAACAATATCTGGTATTTGATTCTAAAACTTGCACCAAAAATAATACATACTATCCACTATCTAATGAAACTGGTCTCACTTAATTTGGATACTTAATGAAGAATATATCATTGTTTTACCCGGAACACTTGTTTGAGACTAGTTAATATGACTAGTCAACTACCCTATCTTACATAGGGCTTATATACAAACGTAGGATGACCCAAAAGCTAAAAAATTTATCACAACTACCTTGATACTTTCTATAAATATCCTCCAGGTTTTAGGGTCTGAAACATCATAAAAAAAAATTATAGCAGAAATTCCTCGATGACTAAATTCAGGATGATTCCATAACCTTATCTTACACAGGCTATACCTCCAAAAATATAATGCCTCGAGAGTTGAAATTTGAACCCCATGTAACTTGATCTGTCTGTTAAATATCCTCCAAGGGGTTCCTTCTAAAACGTCGTAGAAAAAAATATATAGTGAAAATACCAAGGTGTCTCAAATGCAGCAGTGAAACCCCAAGACCTTGAGCTCTGATACCAAATGTTATGAACTAAATATCAAAATAGCATAAAAATAACCTCACAATAAGTACTCAATGCCTTGACAAAGAGATAATTTCATATAATAAGCCTCTTCAAGGAGGCAACCTTCTTATACACCACATAAATTTACAAATACAAGATGATTCCAAATGAAAAGGTCTCCTTGATATATATAGGAGACTAGAAGGTACAATTAAAACTAATGGACCCAGGCTGACATAAATAAAATAAAAAATACTAATGTAATACGCCCCAATTAAGAGGTAATGTGCCTCTATTTAGGGCTTAACACATGCTTTGCCAGAGTCAAAGGGTGCATGATAATGCTTATCAAACACACATCCTTTACAAACTCCTTCTAGGGGAAACACTTTAGGTAGACTGACAAACATGTTTTTAGTTTTCATTGACTGCAAACTCTGAAAATCCAGGTGTTCGAGTCATTCGTGCCAATTTTGACTTCTCTCATCAGTGTGAGCAACAAGGGCAATCAGTTCAGTGTCAAGTCGAGTCGTGTCATAAAATTTATACAGACTGTCCTTCGAGTCAAGAATCCCTCTGGAAATAATCAACTAACCTTTCTTCAAATCTCGAACAAAGAACTGATCTAGCCAAAATTCCACAATCTTACTTGTTTGTGTTAACTGGGCAACTGAAAACATATTAGCGTTGTGGTTTGGCACATGATAAATGTCGACAATTCTCCCATGTCAACAAGAAACATTACCCTGACCAACAATATCTAGAGTAAAATCATCGGCAACATAAATATTCCTCTCCTCAACTTCATTAAAGGACGTGAACAAGGAAGCATCCTTAGCAATATGATGATTGCACCCAGAGTTGACTACCCATTCGTTCTATTCAAAATGAGACAACAAGGCTTGAGAATTTTCGACTTGGAAGGTGAAATTATCAGCGGGTCGGTGAACAACAGACACATCTCCTTCAAGGCGTTTAACCTTCTCTTCTAAATCGTCTATTTTCTTGTAGAAAACCTTCTCCACATGTATAGTCTTTCCACAATACTGACATCTCTTATTCTTTTGACTTTGATGGGGTGCATCTGTTTTCCCTTTAGGTTTTTAGTTGTGGCATCCAAGTCTCTCTATAGAGGTATCAAACCGTCCTCTTTCCTTGTGATTCAACTTTCCCTTTCCCTTGATAAAGTGAGCTAGATGTTTACCACCAAGCTTGCCTTCTTCAAGAATTATATGTTAATCGGTGATCAAAATACCACAGAAAGTTTCAAAGGTGTAGTCCTTACCATGTTCCTTCTGTGCCTACCAGTTGGTGTGGAAATTCGAAATGAACACATCGAATGGTGTTCTCAAATTCATCAGGACCAACTCGATGAGTTATTTGTCTTTCTTTTGATAATTCTTTCCACATTCTCCCAATTTCAACTAGAGTTCCTTCACACACGTCAAATAGTCCTTTATTTTGTCAAAAGAATGAGGATCGAGAGAGATCAACTCTTTTCCCAACTGCATGATGTGGATTTCATCGACTCTATCGAAAAATGACTTCAACTTCTTCCAAAATTGATGAGGACAATCAATTCCGGTAATGTGAAAATAAATATCCCTCGTGGTATAGGTCTCGATGACCCCCATAGCCTCATCCTTCTTTCCATCAACAACAAAATTTGCTTGATCACCAGTTGTATATCGAATCTTAGTCTCTGTATGATGCCACAGTCCTTTGATTTTCAACAAGGTTTCCATGTTTGGTTCCCATACTGCATAATTTGATCCATTTAGAATTATACGATTGATCTTTGAAGCCATCTTCGATATCTAAACAGAAATTGTTTTGTTTCAAAAAGTTCCAATCAACAAACCACCAGTCCATAATCAAACACACAACGGGTTCGACTCAACAAGGTTTGCAAATAATAGGTGAGGTTTCAAACCATCGGCTCTGATACCATGTTGGGAAATAGGGTGGAACCTGATATGAAACAATAAGATAGTATTGCAGATAATCAAAGACGAAATAAAATTTTGAAGACAAAAGAGGTGGTGTCTAAATACATCATTGCAGCACTTAAGCACAATGCATTGTGATCAGAACATCACAATGCATATTAGACATCTTGATCTGCATTATCTACTTGATCGCTTGATTGATAATGCCCGATGGGGTCTGTTATTTATAGGTTCAAGATCTAACCATTTTTCTTGCAATCGGGAAGAACTTGTCCACATATAATCATCAATTGTTAGAGTTGACTCTGTCAAATCTGCATTGTCTAGTCGGCTCAACAAGGGTACTTGACTTGATCGTCCATGTGTCCAACTTGTAGTCGATTTCTTGGTTGATCGGTCCACTAATCGACTATCTTTGACTATGGGTTGATTGTCCGACCAACAGACTTGTCGACTACTCAACCAAATAATGTAGAGATCTAGTTGATCATTCAATTGATTGTTTCCAAGAGAAGTGTGATGAACCATCATGACTTGATGTTCCAATAGTTGTCCTACCTTAAGAGGCAAGTGAACATTGTTTTCTTTCTCTAATAATTAGTAATGCAAGGGTATATTTTGCATATCTCATCTCATATGTCTCTTGTATCTACTTTTCTCCATTTATATTCTTTGAATACCTTGTTTGTAATTCAAGTATAAGGGTTAAGGATCACTACATAATTTTACTTAATCATTATTTACCATTTTAAGTCATTGTGTTTTCCATTATTTTTCTTTTCACTTTGAAAAAATGACATCGAATGATTTTTCCAACACTGTTATGCTTGTTGTGCTTTCATCGATGCCATTCATTCTACTTTCTAAAAAAAATGATTCTTAGAATAAGAATAAATGACACAATTATTCCACTTTTGTTGATTTCCTTTATTCCACTTTTGTTGATTTCTCACTTTACAAGAGACTTTAAAATATGTTTTTAGAATTTCAATTATTTTATTTTCAATATTAACATCATTCATTTCACTTTCTCACTTAACATAATAACCTACTTGCTTAGCATATATAATAATACTTAACCCWAA
>JZKD02S0273866.1:186148-205084 GCA_000966675.3 Picea glauca
GACTCATTTCCCCTTGACCCCCAACATTCCTTATGAAGCTCATCTCCCGACATTTGTGAGGTCTCAATGGACCTACTAAACACAGAATGATGAAAAAACTTATTTCCAAAGAAAATCCCTTTATTTTCCTTTTGCAGGAAACTAAATGCTCCAGTATTACCCTAGCCAGTCTATCCCAGAAATTTTGGAAACACTCCCAAGCTATTTACATCGATTCCCATGGTGTTGCAGGGTGTTTGACGATCCTCTAGAACCTAGTATAAATATCTTTAACTACTTAATTCTCAACCTCACATACCCTGTCAGCCCACTTCCAAATTTTGGGAACCAACACCTTGGGTTTTATTACCAATGTCTATGGCCACGTTGTAATTCCTGCTAAATACTATTTCCTGAACTCTATTCAAAGCCTCAAACCCATTGTTGGAGATTTTCATCGGATCATAGGATGGGACTTTAATCTTATCACCTCCTTGGATGAAAAGCGAGGAGGCATTCATCGCCTTGACAAAACTTCCCTCCATTTCAGAGACCTCATCAGCAACCTCAATCTTCTAGATCAAACCTTATCTAATGGCTCTCGCACCTAGAACAACCATTGAAATGGAACCAACCAATTCGCCTCTAGATGTGATCACTTTCTTGTCTCTAAATCACTCCCTCTCGTCATGCTTTAACTCTCGTCTTCCATTCTCCCTTACTCTGGCTCAGATCATTGGCCAATCTTGTTAGACCTTTTAATATCGTCCACTCCTCCTCTTAGACCCTTCAGATTTGAGTCCTTATGGAAGGAACATCTTTATTTCATGGATAAAATCAACCTGTGGTGGCAGGAAACATAAAATATTCAAGGCATTCCAATGTATCACTTCCAACAAAGACTAAAATATATCAAAGCCAAGATAAAAAATGGGATAGGGAGGTTTTTTGAGACATCTTCAAAGATAAATAGGAATTGGAAGCCAAAATGAAACAACTTTAGTAGAAAATTACAGAAGAGGGTCGCTATGAACACAATAGTATGGAAGAGCTAAATCTTCAAAAAGAAATCGAGGTCAGGGATAAACAAGTTGAAACTTTATGAAAGAAAAAATCAAGAGTCCAATGCCTAAGAGAAGGTTGACCGAAACACCAAATTCTTTCATAGATCTACAATCCATAGGCGGAAAACAAACAGAATAACTTCCTTAAAATATGAACGGGGCAATAAGATAACAAATCATGCGAACCTGGAGCACACTCTAGTCAGCTACTTCAAAGATGTCCTCACTAAAACTAAAAGAAACCAGTTGGAAGCTATCTAAAAAACAACCATAAACATCCCTCAACTGGTGTCTTAGGAGAAAAATTACACCCTCCTTAGACCAACCACTATGGAAGAAATCAAACAAGTCATTATGGAAATGCCTAAAGGAAAATGCCCCAGACCTGACGACTTTACAACATATTTTTTTCAATCTTGTTGGCCCATCATAAAGAACAAGGTCTTGGAACTAGTGGAAAATTCTCGTAACTTCTCTAATATCCTCCCTGCTCTAAACACCACCTTATTAATGTTAATTCCAAAGGAAGACAAATCTGAGGAACCCAATAAATTCAGGCCTATCTCTCTATGCAATGTAGTCTACAAAATCATTAATGAACTCATTGCTAATCAACTCAAGCCTAGTCTCCCTCACCTTATTTCTCAAGAACAACCAGGCTATGTTGAAGGTCATCAAATCTTAGATAGAATTTTCCTAGCTCATGAAATGATCCACTCCTTGAAAGTCTCCAAAAATGTTGGCATGCTTATCAAACTTAACATGTCCAAAGCCTTCAACAAACTCAGTTGGAAATATATCCACCATATGCTTCTCGCCTATGGCTTCTCCATATCTGGGTAAACTGCATTTTGGCCCTCACTTCATATGTGTCCTTCTCCATTATGATCAATGGAACCCCCTCAACCACTTTCTCTCCCTCTAGGGGTATCGGATAGGGCAACCTGCTCTAACCTTTCCTTTTTATTTTGATGGTGGAAGGGATGGGCAGAACACTCAAAGTTGTTTCTGCAGAAAGGAGTATTAAGGGGCTTTGTCTTCATGGATATGTTCTCCCTATCACTCACCAACAATTTGTGGATGACACTATGTTGATGAGTATCCCTACAGTTTGAGGAGTAGTAGTAATAAAGCAATTGCTTTCAGACTTCATGGATGCCTCAAGTACAACCATCAATCAAATTAAGTCTCAATTGTTCTTTTTCAATACTCATATTGCTATTTAGAATAATATCTCCAGAATTCTTGGCTTTCAGAGAAGTACCCTGCCCTCCAAATATCTAGGAGCCGCTCTTATTGAAAATGCCTTCAGAAATGCCACTTGGGAAGACCTAATTTCTAGAATGGAGAAAAAACTAGCTAATTGGACCTATTGTTCTCTAAATCTTCCTAGTTGCCTCATTCTTCTCAAATATGTCCTTCAAGAAATGACTCATTACCTCTTTTCAGCCTTCGCCGCCCCCAAATCTATCATCAAGGCTATTCAAAACCTCCAAAGATCCTTCTTGTGGGGAAGAACCCAAAAAGAGAAAAAATGGTCTCTTGTAAGCTGGGAAAAAGATTGCAACCCAAAAATGTCAGGGGGTTGTTGGGTATGTGTTATATTCTTTGCACGAGTAGTAGTGTATTATTTTTTCCTCATTTTTTGTGTTGCCTTGATTTTCATGTCCATTGTTGGGCGTTTTTTTGGCACATGGTTTTTTGTCGATGGTTTTCTATTTCCAGTTAAGCAATTAGGGTTGTTGACTAATCCAAGTCATTGGGTTAGGGTTTTGTATGTCGCTGGCTCCTATATGTATATTGTATTGTAAACAATGTATCACTATAAATGAATATAGAATATGTTGGTTTTCCCGGTTTGGGTTTCCACGGGAAAAATCTCTGTGTAATGTTTGTATTTGCCATTATATATTTTCTGTTCTTTTACTGAAAATTTGTTTGTAGTAAATATTGTACAAGGTTAAAATCTACAGGGGCTTGGGCCTTCATGATCCTGAAACTCTTAGCATTGTTTAGGGAGTAAAACTTAGGTGGCGGTGGCTCCAAAACAAGAATGATCTTTCAGGAAATATTTGGAAAAGAAAATACTACCCCAACGTGGAAAACCACAAACTTATTCGGATGGATGCCATCAAGTGTGGCTCCATAATATGGAACATAGCCTAGAAAAGCAAAAGCATAATACAACATCACTACTTCTGGGATGTTTGTAATGGATACAATACTCTTTTTTGGGATGATGCTTGGAAACAACTCCAAGCCTAGAGTAAGACAAATGTCCTTTAGGACTTAAAAGAAGACATGACTACTCAAGGTAAAATATGGATCTTTCAATATTGGTAAACTGTCTCAATAGAAAGCTAATGGCAAACTTGGATCGCGATTGATCAATGGACGCAGACTGGACTTTGGCAACAATGGGAGGACTTTTGGACCAAACTCCAAAACCAAAAAATCTTATATCATGAAGGACCTGAAAAAATCCATTGGGTATACACTTCCAAACACAGTTTCACCATAAAATAGGCTTACAATCTGCCTCACACTCAGCAACCTTCTATCTCATCCCCTTTATGGAATCATATCTAGAACCAAAAAATTTGGCCTAGAGTTTCAATGTTCCTTTGGCTTTTAGTCAAGAATAAAACCATGACCTGGGATAATATTATCAAGCATGATTTCATTGGACCTACAATCTGCCCCTTATGTCTTCGGGAAAGCAAAATTGCAGAGCATCTCCTAAATTCTTGCCAATTTGCCTCCATTCTCTAGGACCTAAGCTTTGCAACCTTTCGCAAAATAGCTAGGAACATTGGCAGTCTCCTTGAAACGATCTCCCATTGGAATCAAATCAATTTCCCTAATCCTATATTTTTTAGAGCTTGGAAACTCTTACCTGGCTTTCTCTTATGGGAAATTTGGAAGGAAAGAGACATAAGAATATTCAAAGAGATATGCCAAACAACTGATAGAATATGATCCCAAATCCAAAAAGTATCATAGAAACTATCCTCTCGGAAAAATGGTTATACCGTGATTGGCAATGTTCTCCCTCCAATGCCATCATTCTAATATCTTTAGGCCTTCAACACTCTAATATTATTTTTTTCTTCCCCCTCCCTCCTTCAGCTCCTCCCTCCCCTATGTCCTGGTCTCCCCCTTCATTAGGATTTATAAAACTCAATTTTGATGGTGCCTCCAAAGGGAATCCAGGCCTGGGTGATATTTTTATATCTCATAATGGTTCCATTATCAGACTTTATGTAGAAGGAATGGGTATTTCCACCAATAATTCGGTTGAGCTTCTAGCCCTGGAAAGGGGCCTAACCATAGCTATCGGAGAAAATTACAGCAAACTGCAAACTCATCATAGAAGGTGACTCTCTCATCATTATTCGAATGATTCGAGGCATGCTCCATGGCCTGTCGATCACCAAAATTTCTTCAAGATGGAGAATGAAAGCAAGCTCGAAAAACTCCAAGCCCTTCTTCCTCTGCTTGAAATTATTATTCCTTCTCACATCCATCGTTCAACCAACAAAGTTGTTGAAAGAATGGAAAATGAGGGAGTCAACTCTCAACATAACAACATTGATCAACAATGGAACTCTCAAGTGAATTATCAGCTTATGCAGGACTGTCAAACTCTAGCCACAACAAATTTTCCTCCCCCTATTCGGATGGTTGATGGGGACAACTGGGAAGATCTATGGAAAACCCAGTTGTCAATCCTTAGATTCCTTGGCTCCTTCACATTCTTCCAAGCATGTCTGGCATCACTTCAACATTGATGCAAGTTCTATGGACCAGAAGGATAAGGAATTCTTTCTTAAATGGACAAATTTATCAAGGGTTTCGAGCTTGATTTTCCAGCTCCCTCCCTGTCTAATTGACAATGATCAATTTATGAAGATGATGCCTCCAGCTGAAAAATCAATTGTAGGACAAGAATTTCACGATATTGTGGCCAAACTGGATATCAGTTTCAGTGAATTAGACCAGGAACCCCCATGTTCCTCGTGATACTGCCCCTCTTCCCCAAGCAAAATGTTTTTTCCCATTTTTCTAGTCTCCATGGCTTTAGTTTGGCGAGGAATCATCTTTAGATAGATGAAAGGAATTTATTTTTTTTTCCATGTAAATATCACCACAATATTCTCTTCTTCTTTTTTGGTATATATCGGGCTTCTCTCCAGATGGTGCAAATGTTCTACAGTTGGGATAGTTTCCCAAGCGACAACCTAGTTGTACAACACATGTAATTTTGCTTATATATTAATTCAAATAGATAGTTTACAAAAAAAATAATGATTCATGAAAATGAGAAGAAAATTGTCCTTGGTTGGATTCAAAGACCTCCCGAGTTCTTTCGTGTAGCTCCAATCCTTGATTGAACAACTTATGACTTTTGTGTTTATGTCTCTATAGACATGAACACATGAGATATGAGAAAAAGTTGATTGTAATTATTAATGTCTTAAAATAATAATTGAAGTAATAAATTCCTTAGCATACACTCCCTTTCATCCATTGAATAACTAGAAGGGAATCTCCAAAAATTTGAAGTTGAGTGATCTCCTTTTCAAGAGCTAGAATGAAATCTATCTTGAGAGCCATGAGCTTACTATAATTATTTGTGGCAAGACCAATACCAACTCTGAAATAAATAGTATGGGAAGAGGAAAGAAAAATAATTCCCCCAATCCCTCCTCGGTGAGGATCTCCTTGAGAGGATCTATCAAAGAAAGCCCATGGAAATGCTTCATTTTTAAGTGGCATTGAAACTTGAGAGCGGTTAGGGACTACAGAATATTGAGGAAAAACATTGATTATATTAAGACTTTGAGTGGCACACATGAGGGGTAGGGTGTCCTTTCCTTCAAATAGTTTAGCATTTATGACCAACCAAATCCCCCAAGACAAGGTGAGGGGAATTTCTTTGAAGGATTTTGAGTTCTTGTTTTTTTACCCATTTCCTTAAGGCTTCTTCTATGGTGTCCCCTCTCTAGGAGTTACGAAGGCCAGTTAGGCCTTCTATTTCTTTCCAAACTTGTTTTGAAAAGGGACAAGAAATAGTTAGATGGAAATTTAATTCAAGATTTTCTTCATAGAGGCAACATCTGTCGGGGCCTTCAAATCGTCTTATTTATAAAATGTCTCAGGTGAGAGACTTGTTAATAAGGAGAAGCCACATGAAATTATTGGCTTTCATAGGGCATTTGAATTTCCAAATATATTTCCACCACCAAAGTGGTGGTTGGTCATTGCCTTCCATAGTCAGTGCCTTGTATCCAATCTTTTCCTTGTATCCCTTGGAGAGGTTTAGAGACCAAAAGATTTCATCCTCGTCATCATTTACAATAATATTACATTTCCTGAGATAGGCAACACAAGATTCCCAAGTCTTAGAATATTCTTCAATAAGTTCTATATCTCTCTACAAGGCTAGTTTGGAGGTCAACTAGGCCTTCTATTTCTTTCCAAACATGTTTTGAAAAGGGAAAAGAAATAGTTAGATGGAAATTTGATTCAATATTTGCTTCATAGAGGCAACATCTATCAGGACCTTCAAAGTTTTTTATTTGTAAAATGTCCCAAGTGAGAGACTTGTTATTAAGGATAAGCCACATAAATTTTTTGGCTTTCATAGGGCATTTGAACCTCCAAATAGATTTCCACCACCAAAGTGGTGGTTGGTCAATGCCTTCCATAGTCAGTGCCTTGTATACAATCTTGGGATTTTATCCCCTAGAGGGGTTTAGAGACTAGATGAGTTCATCCTCATCATCATTTAGGGTAATATTACCTTTCCTGAGATAGACAACACAAGATTTCCAAGTCTCATTATATTCTTCAATAAGTTATAGATCTATCCACGAGAGATAATGTTGGCATCGAATGCTCATGGCTTGCCCATGGGTGATGTCACAAAGGGTGAAAAACCCTTTGGCTCTGATATCCTGAATGAGGGGAATTGGCAATCTATGAGAGTCCCTACTTACGATCTAGGGATCGAGTCCAATCGAGACCATGTCTCCTTTTCCAAACTTCCATATCAACCAGTTCTCTATTAGGGGGGAAGTTTTGATGGTGGATTTCCATATTATCAAGGAGTTTGGGGTCTTTTTGTTGGGAGAACGCATGCAATCTTGTCTGGAAGAGGAGGGAAGGTATTTTTTTTTAAATAGTTTGGGCCTAAAATCCTATTCCTTGCAAGAGGATCCGTACATTTTTGGAAACTAAGGCTTTTGAGAAGAGGAACAAATTTTTTAGTCCCCAACCACTTTGAGATTTTGTTATAGTAATTTTTTTCCAAGAAACCAAAGCCATTCCTTTATTTTCTCAAGCCCCTGAATAGATGAAATGATATCAAAGTTGTTTAATTCACTCTAGGATTCCTTTTAGTATCCAAGTGAGGGACATCCAATCAATTGGAATGGCCTCTAAAACATATTTTACCAAGACTAAGTGCCCACCACGAGAAAGACATTTGTTACAACAAGAGTTTAATTTTTTCTCAATATTGGATATGAGCCACTGCTAATCAGCCTTGATATAAAATATTGTATTTTAGATTAAATTCAGGATATTTAAAACTTGGGTCAAAAGAAAAAACTAAGAAGGGGGGAATTTCATTATTGTAAGTTTTCTTAGCTTAAGAAAGACCCCAATAAGACACCATTGATTTGGCTGAGTTTATCATCATGCCCATGGCTGCAAAAACGAGATCTGATATCTCTTTGAGTTTGTCTACCATTTGTTTTGAACCATCACAAAAAATAAAAAAGTTGTCAACAAATAATAAATGAGAAACAAGGTGGGAATTGCTAATTTGAATACCTTTGAGTGACCCATTTACTAAGGATGCCCTGAGAGATCTACTAAGGCCTTCTGCAACTAGCAAGAAGAGGAGAAGGGATAGTGGGAATCCATGTTGAATACCTCATTCAAGATTGAAAAAAGGGGAGGTTTCTCCATGATTAAGACCGTGAAGGAAACTGAGGTTATGCAACCCATTATCCAAGCCACAAAATGAAGATTGAACTCTAGGTGGATGAGAATGAGACGAAGAAAGAGACGACTCACTCTATTGAAATCCATGGAGAGGTTCACTTTAGCTATCATAGCCTTTAGGTTCCTTGTTTTAACAGAGTGGAGAGCTTCCTGGTCAATCCCTATGGCCTCGTGAATCTGTCTGCCTTCTAGAAAGCCAAATTGTTTAGGTGAAATCTATTTCAAGAGAATACCCTTAAGTATTTGGGAGATAATTTTTGAAATGATTTTGTAAATGCTATTGTAGAGTGAAATGGGTTTGGAGCTTTCATATCACATGGGATTATCATATTTTGGGATGAGAGCAATGAATGTGGTGTTGAAAGCTACCATAATTTTACTAGAAGTTCTTGTGGCTTCTACCACCCTTCAAAGATCGGTTTCAATGAAATCGTAGCAATAGAGAAAGAATTCAATGGGTAGGTCATCAAGTCCCAAACTCTTGTTTTTATGAAATATTTGAAGAACTCTAAGAAGCTCCTCCTTTCCCACCTCATACATGAGGCTTTAATTGTCCTCGGGTTCCACAAATTGAGGGAAGAAACTAGAAAGACAAATTATGGCATCAATGGTGGCATGGTTATCTTCTTTAAACATAGTTTGGAAGTATCAGACCCCTTTAACAACTATTTCAGGGAAGTTTTTGACCCAGGTGTCATCCTCTTTAGCTATTTTCCACACAGAGTTTATACTTTTTTTTAGTTGGAAAAAAAAGATGAAACGATTTGGTGTTTTTTCCCCCTACTTGCAGTCAGATCAACCTACTCTTGAGATGCCATTTGTTCTCTTTATCTAGTAGGATATTTCTTCTTTTGTTTTCAAATTGACTCGATTTAGCCTTCTAAGAGTCTGACAAGAAACCAAAACCCTTTGATGAAAGCCTTGAGGCTAGGGCCTCTTCCACCTCTCAAAGGATTCTATCATTATGTTCCCTTTTTTTCTTTTGACCATTGTATTGTTTCTTGTTTGTCCATTTTCATATTAAGATGGAATCAAATGGTCGTTGATTCATTGAGAGAATTGTCAAAAGTAGTCCAGGAATCCTCAAGTTTTTGGATAAAGTCTTGTTTTGCAAGCCATTAAGGGTTTAGCTTAAAGGGGCTCGGTGGTTTACCTTGTGTTGGTGCCACTTCCAAAGAACTGAAATATGGTCATATTCCCCTCCAACTGATACCCATCGGTGAATTCTGAGGGCCTCCTCTAGAAAATATTCAAACACAAAGAAGTGATCAAGTCGTTTAGCAACCCTAATTTTGCTTGTCCGTCGATTGGTCCAGGTTGGGGTAAGTTTGGTTGGATCAATATCCAAGATCCCTAACTATTCCAAATTTATAATAAATAAGTTTGAGAAGTATTCCGCTTGGGCAGAAGACCCCCAGAACTCAGATGCGCCAAGTGAGAAATTAAGGCCTTCACCCAATACCACCAACCCTCCATGGAGCCAAGAACTATTAAAGAAACGTTCACAAAAATCCATTATGTTAAAGTAAGGGATATGTATATTCAATAAAGTGTTTTATTTCCCAAGAATGAGATAGAAGAGGGAGGTCTGAAACCCTAATGCAAAATCCCATGAATTAGAGAGCGGAAAAATCCTAGACTTCCAACATGTAAATAACCTCTTGGACCTTCCTAAAGCATCAATAAAATTGAAATTACATCCTTTCAGAATCTTGGAGAGGTCTTGGGTTATGTTTTCCCCATTTGTCATTACTTCTTGAAGTAAGATAATAGAGGGTTTGGGAAAATCAATCGACCTCATGATGACCAATTTCTTGGAGGGATTGGCCAACCCTCTACAGTTCAGGGTTAAAAATATAATTTTGAACTAACATTTGGGGTTGATGCTCTAAGGGCCTCGATTAGAGATTGTTGATGAATGGTTTTGACTTCAGATTTTGCTTGTTTTATGTGATGAAAATGTAGGATTTTCTTCCTCTCTGCCCTACCTTAGGGTGTATTCCTTCAATTTGTTCTAACCCTCCTTTCAATCCCCCTTTAAAGAGCTCGTGTGTTCTGGAACAAGGTCTAATATTATATTTAGCATGCTTCGTTGAGTGGGAATATCCACGGAATTTTGAGTCAAGGATTTTCTCTTGGGGGAGTAAAGAGGGGACCATATGCTTGGAGTCAATGGAAAGCATCTCTCTTATTTTGGCCAGTGGGATTAGGGAAGAATTCAGTGGTTTTGAAATGCCTGATAAAATTGAGAGAAAATACCCATGACTATTTCCCAATTTAGGTTCTAGAACTACTTCCCGGGTTCCAGTAAGATCTTGTCCAGTGGAATTATCCATTGGGGGATTAGGAGATGAAAAATCTTACTCGATACTGTTGTAATCTCTTGTTGAGGGGAGAGACCTAGTGGGTGATCATGTTGTCCATGAGAGAGATTTGAAGTTGAATTTTCATGCACTGGAATAGTCTCTCAAGGAGTTTCTTGAAGCCTTTCTAAATGGTTTTCTTCCTGTTGGGGAGGACTCGAAGCTTGAGAAAATGGAGGGTTTTTCTAGACCCGAACTTTTCTTTTAAAACAGAGTAGACACTATTTTATTACATGACTATATTCATGGCAGCACCCACACTTAAAGGGGACCCCTTCATAGTCAAGGGCTTGATAGAGCAATGATGGTTCTTTTCAAATGATAATGGAGTCTGGAAATCCTTTGGATAGTTATAGGACCATCAAAACCCTAGCCATCCCCATGTAACTAGTATCACATAATGAACAATCTACCTCATAAAATAGACCCGATGAATTACCAATCTCCTTAAAAACTTCCTTGGACCAAAGAATTAGTGGAAGCCCTAAAATTGTTACCCATACGGGAGTACAATAAAGTTAGGTCGAATGGGCATCAAAATCCACGCGACATTATTTGAGATATTGGGCCTGAGAACCCCATTTCCATTAGTTTCTAAGGACCATGTCTACATCCTTTGTCACCTTGAATGTGTTGAAGTTTGAGTAGCTTCGAAAGATATTCTTATTATATTTAATTGTATTAGACCGAGTCAAAACCCTAAATAATAATATTATCTTGTATTTGTAAAGTCGACCCTATTGTTCCTTTGTAAATGTCGACCCTATTGTGCCCTTGTAAAATTCAAATGTAAATTAGAGAGTGTTATTATGTACAAGTCGGTCATGACCTAATTTCTGGGTGGCTCAACTTATATTTATAAGAGGCTAGGTGCCTCACTTGAAGAATACGTTCAATACAAGTTCTCTCTCAAGGAAAAGTGCCCAAGTCTAAGGAGGAGACGCAACTATAGAGTAAAGATATTTTGGTGAAGGGTTTTGGTTATCTGTTGGAGGCCTATCTTGGTCTAGTGGTGCGCTACTCTATTCTAGTTAGGATTTTTAATCTGTCTTCTATCTATATTATGTTTTGTGAGATCTCTCTTAGAGAGAGACATTGTACTTGTTGACGAATCTATATTGAAGAAAAAAAATTGGGTTTTCTCCCCAAAGAGGGTTCCCCAGAATAAATCTTATGTATATTGTGGATGTCTTTCTTTCAATGATATTGATGCACACAATTATTGTTCTAATTGTTAAAAGTTGAAGAATATTGAATACACCTAACTGCTTAAGAGAAATATTAACATGGTATCAGAGCGGTCCTGAAAGAATCCATTTTCATAGTCTAGAGGAACTCGTTGGGGAAAAAATATCATAAGAAGACTATCCTAACCCTAGCGCACATTTTCCCTAGACCAGTTTTGCAGTTTTCACAATTTTTCAAAATTAGGGTTTCTACATAAAACCCTAGGTGATGAAGTCACCCTCTTTCTAAAGGATGTTGGTTAAAGTAAAGCAATCAAGGAATTCACCTAAGGAGGGAGCACCTTTCCCTTCGATCAAAATTACAAAATTCTCATTTTGAAAAATTAGGGTTTCCTCATAAACCATAGAGCAAGATGTCTTGGCAGCTGCAGATTGAAGCTGGAGCAGTTCGTTGTGGCATAGCACATGCTCTGGTAAGTTCAAAATCCTTTCTTTGAAATTTTTTTATTTTTCTTATTATATTTTCGTCCCAAAGAAGATGACTACTGGCACTAAGCTTGATGAGAAGCTCTAGGGTGTTGATAACTTTCAAGCATGGAAGTATAGAGTGATGCTCATTCTAAAGAAAATAACCTAGAGGATTTCGTCAAAGAAGAAGTTCCAAAACCAGAGGAATATGTGGCCAAGGCAAAGTACAAGAAGAGTCTAGTCAAGGCAAAGAGAATAATTTTCGATTCTATCAAGGATCATTTGATCCCTTGTGTCTCATCATTGACAACTCCCAAGCAAATGTTTTATGCCCTATCCTGACTATATGAAGGCAAGAATATCAATCGAAAGATGATGTTGAGGAAAAAACTCGAGAGTGTGAATATGCAAAGTTCAGAAACCATTCAATCCTGCTTCACAAGGGGGTCTCAAATCACAGAACAACTTAAAGCCTCATGGGTTACAAAGGACACAAAAGTTTAAAATTATTTCTCAAATTACAGATGCTACATATGCCAGAAGATGGGACACATTGCAATAAATTGTCCCAACTCAAAAGATCAAGTTAGAAAAGGAAAGTATAAAAGACATCATGCTCATGCCACAAAATATGATGAACATGATCAAGAGAGAGCCAAAGAAGATGACTCAAGCGAAGAATATGTATTGATATCAGCTCTTACAAGTACGGTTACTCATGGAAGTGACACATGGCTTATTGATAGTGGTTCTTCTAAGCACATGACAGGTTACAAGGATTCCTTCTCATAATTAGTTCGGAAGTATTCACCTCACAAGGTGAAGCTCGATGATGACTATCAATATCCCATTAAAGGAGTAGGAGAAGCTTCTTGCATATTGGATTCTGGAAAGCCTATGAAGATGAAGGATGTTTTGTATGTACCTGGTTTGAAGAAGAATCTCCTTTCTATCTCAGCTTTGGATGAGAAAGGATTCAAAATTGCTTTCATTGATGGTGAAGTTCTCATGTGGCCAAGAGGAAATTCTATTGATGATGATATGGTTATTGGCGTTCAAGAAGGAGGTTTAAACAAATTGAAGGGACACTCAAACTCAGCATTAGTACACAACAGAGTTACTCCAAGTGAGCTATGGAATTGAAAATTTGATCACATTCATTACAAAGCATTACCAATCATGACCAACATGGTGACAGGTTTACCAAAAATCCAAGTGAATCATGGAGGCATATGCAAGGGATGCACATAAGGCAAGCACGTGAAGAAACCATTTCCAAATAGTGATAGCAAAGCCAAAAGGATCCTTGGACATCATACATTCATATGTGTGTGGACCGATGTCAGCCACTTCACTTAGCGGGTATGTATATTATATTTCATTTATTGATGATTTCTCACGTAAAACTTGGATTTATTTTTTGAAAGCTAAAAGTGAAGTATTCAATAAGTTCAAAGAATTCAAGGTACTTGTTGAAAATATTTCTGAGAAGAAGATAAAGATCTTAAGGTCAGACAATGGAGGATATTTCACATCAAATGAATTCCAGGCATTCTGCAAAGAAGTTGGGATTAATAGGGATCTTTCTACTCCCTAAAATCCTCAACATAATGGTGTGGCAAAAAGAAAGAACCATAAAATCATGGAAGCAGTAAAGGCCATGATTCATGACCAAGGTTTATTGATGCATCTGTGGGAAGAAGCAGCCAAGACCGCAACATATGTGTGGAACAAAAGTCCCCACCATGTACTTGGAAACAAGACACCAGAAGAAATGTTTACATGTGAAAAGCCAGAGGTCATCCACCTGAGGATATTTGGTATTCCAGTATATGTGCATGTCCCCAAGGAAAAGAGATCGAATATGGACCCTTTGGGCAAGAAGGGTATATTGTTTGGATACAGTGAGACATCGAAGGCATACAGAGTCAACATCCTTGGTCACTGGAAGATTAATACTGGCAGAGATATCACCTTCGATGAGGATGTAGATTTCAGTAGATCAAGATAGAATCATTCAGATGAGATTCATGATGAGGAACCTGAAGTTCTGCTACGGGAAAAATCCCCCTATACTGGGTCTAAGGTAAAGGCAGAGCGGTAACTCCCTTAAAATATTGACCTACCCTTAATCTACCCCAAAACCATCTAAACTAAGTGAATAAAGAGAAAGGAAAGAGAGTGTCAATGAGTGCACCTTTAGTCCGTGTAGTTGGTGTAGACCTCTTTCATTTGTTGTCGCCTCCTGGATCACAAATCTCCTCCCAAATATGATTTGCAAAAGGTTAGGAATACAATGAAACAACATATGCAATCTCTACTCCTCACTTTAAAATTCTAGACATAGATATAAATTCTAAAATAACAAAAGTACATAAACATAGGGTTTTGGGATAGAGATAAACTCTTTTATTCAATTTGAAGATAAAAAGGATTACAACCTTTGCTGGCAAACGCTTCATGAACCAAGTCGGGGGTCTCATGTCATGGCTCCAAGTGCATCAATACCACATTATGTTCTCCCAACCAACATATCACCAAGGGAAGGAGGAAGGTTTGCATAAGGAGAAAAGGCTAGAGGGGAAAGTTGAGGCTAAAACTCAAAATGGGATGTGAATCTTGGGCTAAGAAAGGGAAGGGATTTTGGCAGAGTTTTCTTATTCTCTTGCTCATGTTCATAAATGACTCCCCAAGACCTCTTTTTATATGAGAAAACGATAGTTATTCGGTTTGGGGATGGGCTACAAGGGGTAAAATGGTTAGGAAACCCTCCATAGCTTGTAAACTCTACTGAATTCTGCACAATTTTATATTTTTTGCATATTTTGGAGGTAAACGTGGGCTAACTAGCATGTAGAATGCATGTGTATGTGGGGTAACTAGCATGCAGCACGTGTGTGTACATGGGCTATTAGTGCATCATGGCATGTACACTATCCAAAAAATGGTTTTTTTAAAGGAAGCTTCAACAATATTTTGGCAAAGTATGCAAATGGAAGAGCCAATGTATTGTATGCACATATAAGGAATTTTGGACTATAAAAAATGCCCCCTAATGTGTGAGGTTAGAAGACCAATCGATGGTCGAAATACATTATAATAACTTTACACAGTGAGAAGGCACGGAGCTGAGTGAGCCCGTGACGAGTGTTCATGAGCTTGCCATCTACAAAATAATGATAATCTCTCCAAGGTGGACATACCCATGCTCGAGATGAACTAAGCATGGATGTCAATCAAGTACACTATAGATCCATGTCATATATGACTACAAGACAAATATGAATGTCTATATAAAGTGCAGTCGTGAACAATACATAGTGGATCTACATCTCAAGATCATATGAAGATATACAAGTACAATATGATATGCATCTTCAAAAAAGCATTGATGTATGTGGTTAGAGATGAGGACTTCATAGCTCAAGCAACAACTTCAATATATTCAAAACTCGGGTAGGAGTACAATAGGAGTGTAAGAATCACTACCCTGAGGTCTTCAACATGCTTTCAGGGAAAGACTGGTGGCTCTCGATCATCAGGCACAAAACTTCATTGATTTTGAATCCAAACTTGACTGGACTCTTAGGATGGACAACTCATGAAGTTCAAGATATCAACTGCAGAATGGCCAAATCAAGTTGGATAAAACATCCTTTGGACAAAAGCACAACAAAATTATGAGACTCAGGCAACATATTATTGACATAAGTCTATGATATAGGAGGCACCACAAACTCTCCATATGTTTGGAAGAGTAACCAAACAGAGTAGGACACAGCTCTATGTAACAAGAAAAACTTCCTAAATTCATACTAGATCCTAATGCTTGGCGAACAAACAGAAGGATGTGCTTTTTCCAAGGGTGACTATCTTACTGCCTAAAAAAGAAAATGTATATCACGTCCCCTCTTTTTGGATTATTTGATTTTTTTGTCTTTTTCAAAAATTTTAATGAGCTTTGAAAAAGAATAAAATAATTCTACGTTACAAAGGAGGAACGAGTGTCGCGGGAAAGCAAACTAGCTCCAAGCGCATGGAACATATTGATGCTCAGTGCAAGAAGACATGTGCAGGATAGAGACGCTCAGGGAAATTCCTCCATGGATCAAGGTGTCAGATCACGAGGGGAAAAGTACTACAAGGATTGCATTTAAGAAATTCTTTGAAGGTTCAGTTAATAGCAACATGAAGTCGGTATTAGGCCAAAGACGCTAGGATGAGCCATGCGATGCGATTAAGTATGACATGACAAGACTCCTTCCATGTGAAGTTTTACGAGCCCAGAGAAGGTAAGCTCTGTGGTTTTTCATGTTTAGAGAGTCTGAAAAACACTAAAAGAAGACTCTAGAGTGTTGCTTTTTCGTAATTAGTCCAGTCGGTTTGAAAAAGGGTTAAACTTATACCAAAAGGATGTCTCTTCAAAACCATTTTAACGAGTGTGATTGAGACAAGATCACTCAACTATCTTTTCAATTTTAAGGAGTCTGGAAAGAGCTTAACTATGGACTCACAAAAAATTTCTAAGTTTAGTCTCCCTAGCTTGAAAAGTATAAAATATATCTTAGGAGAACTCTCTTGGCAAGACATGTCTTTCAAGGTGTACCTTTTTCCTGGATAATCTATTGGCCGAAAAACGGGTTAAACTTATGCTAAAAAGATATTCCTTCCAGACCAATTAATGAGTGTGAAAGGAACAAGGTCACTCAACGATATTTTCATATTTAGGGAGTCTGAAAAGAGCTTAACTATGGACTCTGGGGGGGTTCCTTTTTCGTAGATAATCTCCAAGGCCTAAAAAGGAGATAAACCAAAACCAAGGAGAATGGCCCTTTTTCGAAAATTTAGTCTCTCAAGCCCAAAAAAGGGTTAAACTTACGCCTGAGAATACTTTCCTAGCGAACCAAAGCTCCTAGGGCATACCTTTATTCGTAAATTAACCATCCGGACCGAAAAACGGGTAAACTACCACTGGATAGATGTGCCTTCAAATTTTAGTTTGACGAGAGTGAAGGGCAATAATATCACTCAATAATCTTTTAAATTTTAGAGAGTTTGAAAAGGGATTAAAGAAGACTCCAGGGAGGCTTCTTTTCTTAAGTAATCCAAATGAGACCGAAAAGAATAAATAAGTTCTCGTTAGATGTTTCTTTCAAAGTTTAAGCGAGCTTGAAAGACAACAAACCATGCTCTCAAGGAGTCCCTCGGGTATAGGCCAAAAAAAGATGAAGAAGAATGAGGATTCAACACACAGTCATGGAGAGACTAAAAGGACTCCCAAGCCTATGAAAAAATTTGGCATGGGTACCAAATGGAAAACAAGACTCTAACTAGGTTTCCCATGGAAGGAAGGCTCTATCACATAAAGTACGACACACTTATCAGCAAGGAAGGTTAGTGTCGCAATTCAATGGGGTCGATCATAAGGCCAAATGAACCAGGAAATGGATAATGCAAAAGTGAAAGTAAGAAAAAAGGCTAACCTATATGCCAGTTTTGAGGTCAATACCTATTAGAATGGATCGATATGATGAACAAATGTCAAAGAAAAATGTCTCCAAGATCCTGCATATAAGGCCAATAACACTCATCCAGAATTTAATAAATCCAATATAGATAAAAACTTCAGAAAACAAGAGGTTCTACTGAATACAAAACTTGAAAACAACAAACCAAGACTGTACAATATGGTACAAGGCACTGCACAACCTTACAGATCATGCATAATACTAGTTTAGGTAGATCTCGTTGCTAGGCTCTGACCAAGAGTCTCTTCGATAGTCAACCTGAAAAATCTCCCAAAAGGGAAGCAAACACAAACCATGGTGTAAGTCTTCCCATGGTATAGAAACGGTAGTCATGGTTTCAAGGATAGCTTCACCTGACAACAACTCAAAATATGAGAAATCACATGAACGAGGAGGGTCAACAGTCCCAAAGGGCGAAGCAAACTGACCATATTCCATATGACAATGGAGGTTCTGGTCAGGTTGGCAAAGTCTATCAACAAAGAATCAAAAGCACAAGGGCTTGAGGATCTACAAACAACGAGATCATACTTAAAAGGAGACTCAAGACCACTCGAACCAAGAGGGGGAAGCGAGGGATCCCATGCTCCCATTGGATAACAAAATTGATCAATTGGTGAGACCATGTCTTGAGAAGGAAAAAATGATTGCACAAGTTTCTTCTCAGAAGCAATTGAACATCGAGGATAAAATGCCACATAATTAACCCATGGCGGGGTAGAGTCTACACTAACACTAGGAACATATAAAGGGGCAACCTAAACTAACATCAAATTAGGATGGTGATTGTGAGATGCCAACTAGTCGATAGTGACAATGCTTCCATTGTGAGGGAAATACATCACACGAAAGAGCGTAGACACAACAACATTCATAGAATATACATAATCATGCCCAATAAGCATATTGAAATCTAATGGGCCTTGCACCACTATAACATCGACAAGGACCATCTTCCCACCTAACGAGATAGGAAACTGAGGAAGAATCCCCAAATATTCACTAGGACTTCTTTCAAAAGCCAATAGCTCGTGCAAAGCATACACAAGATCATGAGAACCTAAAGCTTTCCAAGTTGAGGAGGATAAAATACTTGTGGAGGCTCCTTCATCCATAATACATCGGTAAAAACAATTTGAATTAACTTCAACCCTTATTTGAAAGGGTGTAGAAGAAGGAAGGCAAGGCTCAACAAGGTCATTCCTGTTGGAAGATTGATTGTTGTCATTGATGTCAACCCTAGTCATGGGTTTTGGACCGGAAGATTGATAAAGGTATTTGGACATGAAGGAAAATGCACATGCATATACAACACCCATGAATGGATAGTATA
>JZKD02S0273866.1:238476-281102 GCA_000966675.3 Picea glauca
TAAGAACAAATTCTCACGAGCTCCATAGTGAAACTGGGCGTTGGTCAATTCCTAAAACGCCATCGGATGAAAGAGTGTGTCACCTTTGTGACACTAAGAAGGTTGAAGATGAAAATCACTTTCTCTTAGATTGTCCAGCCTATACCCATATTGGATCTCATTTTCAAAATAATGATCACACTACCAACCTTCCTAACCTCTTAACTCAACAAAAGTATGGTGATCTTGGAAGGCTTCTCTTAATGCTTTTCTAGCACAGAAACAAAATTCTAAAGAATCACAAGTAATCACTTACCCTCTTAAGGTCCGATAGACCAATTAGGTCTTAGTGGATGTTAATCATCATCATCATCATCATAATGAACCGTAAGGTGAATGGAACTATAATATTCATAAATATAATAATGCATAATAATAAATACATAGTATAACTTTTTATATTTAGATGTGGTGACTGGTGAAATTCATTGATTATGTAATTAATTCTACATATTGAAAGACGTGAAGGGAACAATAACACTTCAATTCTATCAACCAATTAAAAATGAGAAACACAAATATTTTTATTATATCCAAAAATATGTATTTGTTTTCCTATGTTAAACATCACATTACATACACAAATTTATGATAAAAGGCAAATTAATGTCATGTAAAAAGCAAACTCATTGTTATAGTCCACTAATAATGAATCATATTTTTGACTTATTTGACCTAAGTATAAAAATGACAATAATGTGATTTTTTAAAGTTTTTATCATTAAATGTTCTATATTAAAAGCATCTATTCACTTGTCTCATAATTATTGGGTCCAATTACACCGCCAAAAGACATGTTCAACATCATTACTATGCTCTTTATTGATAGCACAAACAAACCACTTTAAATTCCTCTATTTATGGACCATATTTTGATAGATGAAATTTTTATAACCAACCTCCTATGAATTGCATTTTCATGTGATTTCCTTTACAATTTTGTTGGTTATGCCATGGTTTAGCATTGAGACAAGAGTGCTTAATATAAAAAGTCAAAAGTCATGATTATTGAGTCCTTAAAGTGATATGTTCTAAGTAATATTGGAGTGAGAATTATCCTTTTAATCTTGAGGCAAACAATTGTTAAAACACAAATTTGTAATCTAACATTAAACTTCTTTAAAATAAATTGGTCTAAAATAAATTGGTCCAAGTAAAAGATCATACCTAACAACACAACTTTCTAATACATCTCATTGAAGAAGATGCATGTCAAGGTACTCTAAATGAAGTTCCTACTAACATGTATAGATATGCAATTCCAATATATTAGATGGTATTAATTTGGCTACAATGTGAATAGGTTGTACCATTTACAAGTCTCTTTCATTACTTATGCCTTTTAAAGATTAGGGTTTTAAAGAAATACCCATATCTTCAAAGAAAATTTGAAGAACCATATTGTATGGAAGTGATTTCTTAAATTTATTTTATTTTAAAAATAATTTATTGTTTATTTAATTTTTTAATAATAAATATTAATATAGATAGTTTGACTTGTAAATTTAAACAAAGTAGTTATGATTCCATACTCAATATTTCTCAATAAAATTTAAATATATAAAATTGAATTTATATAAATTATTTAATAAAAATGAGAGAAAAAAGCAAACCAAATTTTTATTAAAAAATTATGCCAATTCGTTCACGTTATGAAATTTTCATTTAATAATTAATTTTTTTTACCTACAAGTCCATTTTTTTAACATGTAGTCTAAACACATAGAATAAAGTAAACTCAAGTCCATTTTTATAGAATAAAGTAAACTTTTTTTTCAACCTACAAGTCCATTTTTTTAACATGTAGTCTAAACACATAGAATAAAGTAAAAAATTGATTTTCCTATGTACAAAATAAAATTTAATTTTCGTATACAAAATAAATAGTATGCAAGATAAAATTTAATTTTTATAATTATTCCATTATTAAAAAAATATAAAATGTTTCATAAAGTTTTTATATTCTTAATAAAACAAATAATTTGTTTAAAATTAAAATTGTAATTTAAATATTATATAAAATATGCTGTAATTTAAAATTTTTATTTTTATTTTCACATAAATGTTCATTACAACTGACTCAAAGAAATCCCTTATTACGAGCTATTTATTTGTCACTCAGAAATCAAACTTTATCTCAAAACAAAGCATTTTGTGTGGAAAATCCCTAAATTGGTGCCGTTTAATGTTCCATTTAAGTTCCATGTTCGAATCGTGGGAGTTACAGCAATTTTAAAATCCTATATGCAATCTCGCTTAAAATGGTGGAAAAAAATCAGAGATTTTACTCAATTAATAATTGCAAATGCAAAGCACCACCTTTCCACAATCAAACGCAATCAATATATTAACCAAACTAACAACAATTCTCAGGATTCAAAGTCTCGCTGGAAGATAATTTTGCAATGGGATCAGACATGGAAATCTCTCCACAAATCCGCAATTCCAAACCTCCCAGAGCCGGCTCACAGAGGTCGATGTCGGGGCCGATCACAACAGCTTCGATGGCGATGGCCATGGCGGCAGGAGAAGCGACCATGAAGCACAGAAAAACGACGAGCTCGGATTCCCTGGCATGGAAAGACATGTTCGACGGAGTCGCGCATCTCAGCCCAGAAAACACTCAGAAATTCTCTGTTCAGAACGTCAACAATTCGAATCCCGCAGAGAAAAAAGACCCCCCGGAGAAAAGTGAAGGAAAAGGCGAGAACGACTACGGGTCGTCGCAGATAACCAGGAGCCGGGAGCTCCGTCTAGCTCTGTATATCGCGCTGGCGCACGGGGGGCTGATTCTGTCGTTAGCCGCTCTGTACGGCGTGGGCAAGCTGCTCGAAGAATACTGGACGCCGATTCAATGGGCAATTCTGTGTTCCATGCCGCTGCGGGAAATACAGGGGTCGCTGGTGGAGTTTTGGACCCAGCCGTTAAAACTCGGCCTTTTGGAGACCATCCTGGCGCTCCCCGTGGCCGTCTGTGAGGCAATGGCCGGGACCTTTAATGATCTGAAGGCCGCCATTTCCCGGGTTGTCAGAAAGAGCAAGAAGTTTAAGGGTCAGAGCTCAGAAGAAAACAAGAACAAGAATCAGCAGGCCGGGTTTTCGAAACTGCTGAGATGGCTGGTTTCCTTTGCGCTGTTCGTGCTGACATACGAGCGCCTGGGGGCGGCCGTGTGGGCGATATTTTTATTCGGGGGTTTCATTCTGTACGCCGCGGGCCGGACCGTGCACTTGCAGGACTCGACCCCTGGTGGGAAAACGCAGGTGGCCTCAACGCTTGCGGCGATTTCGATGGCCCGCCGGCGAAGGGCAGATAATGATTCGGAATTGCCGATTTGGAGCCGAGCTAGCCGAGGCCTGACCCAGTGCGTGCTCAAGCGCCTGCATACGCTGATAGCCCTTGGGCTGATTACGATGATGATCGTCGGATCCGTGGCCGGAATTCTGTTCTTTTCTTATAAAATAGGTCTGGAAAGCAGAGACGCGGTCATGTCCATCAAAGTCCATGTTCAGAAGAGTAATTATGCAGAGCGGGTGGGGCTTAAACAGTGGATTAACGATAACAATATCCCAGAATTGATGGACACTTATACGGTTAAATTTTACGAGACGATTTCACAGCAAGTCGATGCGATTGCTCAGCAATACAATATGACTGAATTGGCGCAGTCTTTCAAGCATTATGTGATGAGATCGAAGCCCAACCAGACTTCAACCTCTTCGGCGCTGGTGATACCGCCTCATCCCATCACGCAGAAGCTCCAGAACATCCGGGTCAAGGCACATAACAGGGATTTTCGAGCGATTTATACGGAAGTAGAGGGCATCTTCGGGGATTTGGCGCTTTCACCCGAGGTTTTAATGGAGAAGGCCAAGGGGTTTGCAGTTCAGAGCTTGGATGTTGTGAAAAGTGTTTATGCGAGCAGCACCATGGTTTTGACTGGAAGCACGAACCTGGTGCTGTCTATCGGGGTTTCAATTGCATCTGGCGCAGCTGGGGTTTTTAACTTTTTCTCTCAGTCTATGGTGTTCTTTTGGCTTCTGTACTATCTTATTACAGCGGAATCCGGTGGAGTGATGGATCATGTGTTGGATATGTTGCCCATTTCGAATCAAACGAGGAGCCGATGTGCAAAAGTTCTCGACCGTGCCGTGAGTAGTGTGATGTTGGCTACTGCGAAAGTTGCTTTCTTTCAGGCGGCGGTGACATGGCTTTTTTTCAGATTTTTTCAAATACATTTTGTGTACATGTCCACTGTGCTTGCTTTTACAAGTGCAATGTTGCCCATATTTCCATCTTGGGTTTCTTCTTTACCTGCTGCGATACAACTGGCTGTTGAGGGTCGGTATGTTCAGAGCGTTGTGTTAAGTATTATCCATCTCTGCATTATGGATTATGGAGTTACTGAGATCCAGTGTGATGTACCTGGGCAAAATGCATATCTTACAGGACTCAGTATAATTGGTGGCATGGCTCTGTTTTCCTCAGCCTTGGAGGTGAGTCGTATTATATTGATTCATTTATTTTCTGTTTTGTCATTGAAATTCAAAGAAAGTCACGTGCAGCAAGGTCTTCACTTTGTTCTTCGAAGCTGTCTTGTTAAAATCTAGTTCATGGTAACTCATTGGTCACCCATTTTATATTTGGAGATGGAAATTCACATCTTGATATAGAAACCCTTAGAGGCATATCATAAATAGGGAATATAGCTTAATTTCAGTGGTATTCAACATGTTATTAGAATTTGGGTTGAGGTTGATTGGTAGTGGGTAGATGACCTAACCCAAAGTTTGTCTTTAAGTGGGGAGGTTGGGGTTTAGGACGGCGATCCAAACCTTGATATTGAACCGGTAAGGATACATTCATGAAAGGGGGGCACACAGCAGAATGGTAGAATAGCCCACCGGCCAGGGGCAAGACTTGGGTTTGATTCCTATCTTGTCCAATTTTAAACATTAGTGCTACATTTGTGTTTCATCGTTGGGGCTTTCCTGGGTTGTGGGCACAAAACTCATTGCAGAGTAGCCCCCTCACCAGGGGCAGGTCTTGGATTTGATTCTTACACTGTCCAGTTTCCAATGTTTATGCATATTGGTGTTTCATCCTAGAGGCTTTCCCGAGGTATGCCACATTTGTGTTTCATGCTTGAGGCTTTCCTGGAGTGTTACTTTGATCTAGTGACAAAATATGGAATTTATCAAATTCTTATCCAATTAAATTTGTAATAGTGGTTGGTATATCATTCTAATTTCTATGTAGATTAAATGTTTTTCTTACATGTATAGATGGTTGGTATGTCAATCTAATTTCTATTTAGAGTCTGGATATTGGGGGCAGATAATGCATTTCCTAGCCAAACATTTATTTGTATGTTCTGAAGTTGGAGTGTGCTGATTGTATACTTTAATGTTGGATTTAGTAATAAAACGTGCAATTTATTAATTGGTTATTTGTTAGAATTTGAATGGCATGTTACCTTTCTTACAAGTATTGGTGTCTGTAGTTTTTCCTGGCCCTGCCCTAAGATAGTGTATTTTTAAACTGCACTAAGAAGATAGTACTATAAAGGATTAAAACATTGTTTATACAGAATCCTTCAGAAATTGGGCCTTTTTTGAGCCTCTTCCTTTAGGACCATGTCAAATTATGAGAAATTTAATCGAACCAAAGGGTGCCCAGCAAGAGTGGGGTGTAAAGTGTGGTTTGTGTTGAAATATTGTAACTTCAAAGAATATTCTACCCGAGAAAGAGTTGAATGATATTATTATATTATATTTAATTAGGCCCTATTGTGCCTTAGTAAAAGTCGGCCATATTGTGCCTCGATAGTTAATTGTAAATTAAGAGAGTGAAGTGGCAGGTCGACCCAGACCTAATTATAGGCTGGCCAGACCACTATTTATGAGAGAGGCTAGTGCCTCATTTGGACACACACACATCCAACTCTTCAATGTGCAAGTCTTGGAGGAGAAACTGTTGCAACTGGGGGTGACGTCAAGGAGGGTTTTTGGTCTATCTCTTGGTTTTTCTTGGTAAAGTGGTGTGCTACTCTTCCTAGTGAAAGAGTAGAGGAGGATCTTCTGTTCGGTCTTTGGTCTATCTATATTGAGGAAGTTTTTGCTGAATTTTCTCCCCCATGAGGGTTTCCTAGGATAATCTGTGTGTCTCTATTGTTTCTGTGATTCCCTCTCTCTCAGTGATCTTATTTATGCAACTAATGTGCTAAATGATTATAATAATAAAGAAGAACCATAACTGCTAGCTGTATAAGTAAAACTTTAACGAGTTTGTTGCCAAGTTTGTGAAAGGTTTCTCAATAGTATCTTGCCTTTCTACTAGCACAGTTTTGAGGAATGCGTAGTTTGTGGATAGTGGGGCATCTTCTCATAGGACATCAACCTAACAGCTGTATTCTAGTCTAATCAAGCATGATTGAAGGGTTTAGGTTGAGTTTGGTGATGATGCCAAGTACCTAGTAGCAGGAGTTGGTATTGTTACCCACTCACTTCTAGGGGTAACTAGAGGAGATATTTTCTCCATGATCCACTTTTCAGACAACAAATCCGATGATGTTATTCTAGACTCTCCACAAACAGTTGCCAGTACATTCTCACATTCTCAACTCAACTCACTCATATGACATGGTGCATTTACATACTCAGGTACATCATTTTGACACTTCATATTGAGTGATAATGTTATTACTTGAGGCATGAAAATAGTGATCATGGGTTGAATTGGATAATGACTCATGATGCTTTGAAGTTATACTCTTTGCCTTGTCTCACTTTGGTGGTCATCATCATCTTCTAGTCAACTGTTGTCACTCCTAGGCAAATTTGTACTTCTAGGGGGCCTTAATGGGGGTAACATGACCATATCTCATACCATAATAACACATTCCATTTATCACCTCTCCATTGACCTTTCTTTTGGGCTGGTTGTTATATGTATCCCAAAAACGTCTGTGCTTCATAATCCTATGAGAAGAAGGGGCTTGAAAGCTTGAGGTTGATGCGACTTTATAAAAAATGATATAAAAAGAGCAAAAGCCCTAATTAAAAAATGTGGGGCAAAGAAACAAACAAGAAAAACAAAGTATTAAAAACCAAGGAAAAATAAAGCATGTGCTCCACCCCCTCGCTAAGAGGCCACAACCCAAGTCCTATGCAATGAATGCATATCTTATGAAATGACTTATCAAATCAAATGTCAAAAGCCAAAAGAGGTTAAAGCTATAAAGAAAAAGGCAAACAAGGGTTTGGAAAAACAATGCCGAGGAAAGGGTACCTCATTGCCTAAGCGCTCCCTCTACAAAGGCGCTTATGAGGATGAATATTATACATGGCCTTGTGTGTCAATGACATCCACCCCGTGAAGTAAACCCCAATCCATACCACTACCATTGCACATACTGCTTGATGGGTTCCCTGGGACATACCTCTTGGTCTGGGTATTGGCACACCTAATAGGGTGTAATAATGACCCTCCCATACCTAGACTTGGCAAATTGCATAATTTTGTAAGCTAGTGTGAAGTTTGAAGAGGATATTCTATGAGATCTATCTAATGGATTTTGTATTAACATGACTCACTTTTAATGTTGTGTTTGGATTGTGTACCTTGCCTCTGGTCTTCATGATGCATTTTGGACCACATGAGCCCTTGTAGTGGAAACGCTCGGTAATTTACGCAATATATGAGATAAAATAAAATATATGATTGATAGAATGAATAAGAATGATGAATGATATTTAAAATGAATGGGCCCCGATTATAAATATAGTCTACGAGATGCCTCTTTGCCTCTTTATGAATAGGTGTGTCTTTTTACTTATTTATTTATTAATTTACTATTATATTTTATTATCCCTATCTTATTTTTATATACATAACGTTGCCTTCCTCTTCAAAATTGCTTTGGCCTCAAAGCAAGAATATTACTTTCAAAAGCTCCTTCAAGCCATTTGTGGGGATCATTGTGTTTTTTCATCATCTGGTAGAGTTGCGTAGTCTAATATAAGAAAGACTAGAAAAAAAGACTCGTGATGCACCTCTATTTCATGGACAACCTTGTCCCCCAACTGCCTGCATGCTCGTGCTGAGAGATACATTCTTTCCAGAATTCTCATATTCGTGCCAATTGTCAGCGAAATCGCTAGTCGATCTTTCTTCTCTTCTGCAGAAGTTCTTAGGTCATTTAGGCATCTCTTTATATCCAAAGTGTCGGGCATACTCATCCCGTGGACCCACGCTGAATGTGATGGTAATGCCTTGTTAGCACACTTTTTCACCCTCCAATCAGTTCTGATATATATATGTAAAATCAGCTATGGAAAAGTGGCTAATTCAAGGAGAGAATGCCCCTAGTGTCACCTTCAAACCTAGTCCCCGTTTGGGCTGGTGCGTGCCAACCTAAGGGGGGAATCCCTAGGTACCTCCTTGCTGATTTGAAGTCTGATTTTCTGCAATAAAACACAAAAAATAGCAGCCAAACTTGTCTTGGACAGCGTGTAAAACTGCCCAAGACGTTAGGAAATTGATAGTATAAATTGCTTGGACGGATCCTGCAGTATTAGTGTGAGAAAGATGAATAGAAAGAAGAAAATAAAACCACTTAAAATATCAAAATTAATCACAACAAGAAGCTATGAGCCACTAATCAATGCACAAAGTAAAGACACAATACCGACAAGAAACAAAAGCTCGATACAAGCACAACACTTCTTTATTAATGGCTCGCCAAAGGACTAATTGCACCACAAAAGACAAGTCAAGAACCGATACAATGGTTATACTCGTACAAACAAAGAGTAACTAGACTATAGAAGAATGAGAGATAGAGAGAGAGTATGTATGTTGCTGCTACTGAAATCCGACCTTGAACAATGAAGAGCTCACTCCAATATATAGGTCAACGAGGGCACACTTCCCAAGAAAATCATAGAGGGTGCACATGAGGGTAAAAGAGGAAGGTGAGCGCATGAAAACCTAAGTGCGAGTGGAAGGATACCATGTGCATAAGAAAAGAGTGAGTTAAGTACAAACGTGGGAGGGTTTAGGGGGCATGAGGATGAGGAATAGGCACACTAAGAGAATAGATGCACATGGGAAGATGAAATATCAACTCAAAGAGATGAAGAGTGACACGTGTGGTGGCTAGAAAGGAGATAATACACGCATGGAATGAGGGAGGATTAGTTATGAAAGAGAGGGGGCATAGTATAAGAGGAATAAGAGGGTTGCACCCTACATATTAGGGAAGAGGGCACACAAGAGGAAGAACAAGGGAGAATGCAAGCCCATTTGTGTGAGAAAGAGAACTTAGGGAGGTGCATTAGCAAGCTATGTGCTAGGAATAAGGAGAGGGAGATAGATGGCGCATGGGGAAGGAGAGTAGAGTGAGCTAGGAGAATGCGCCACATGTGTGAGAGTGTGAGAGAAAGCAAGGGCACACATGAGAGTGGGGAGATATATAATGAGGGAGAAAGACACGTGCTTAGGGTTTAAAGAGGAAGCTAGCGCATGGAGGGAGGAAATAGAAGGAGAAAGCGCATGAAATGGGCTAATAATGAATGAGGGAGGCATGCGCTAGCTAAGAGGAGTTGCGCCCTAATTTATAGGGACCAAGGTGCATGAATGGAGAATAAAGGATAATTAATGCATGAAAAGTGAAATAATGACGAGTGAAGGGAAGGATAAGTGATTTAAGCTTTAATTATCCCAATCACACCCAAATAGACATGTGCCACCTCACATCCACCTCATTAATTATTTGTGATTAATTGCTTTAATCCCCGGAAAGTGCGCTCCCTTCATTAATTAAGCCACCTAGTTGCCACATATCGCACTGCATCATTGCCATTTTTCGAAATTTGATCCTGCCACTTGTCACCTTTGGAGGCGACCCCCTTGCTATAAATAGAAATTGCTAAAAATAGGGGACTGGCCCTAAAAAATAGGAAAGTGCCAAATATGTCTAGGATGCCTAGAAGACCACCGCTATGAGTCAAATGTCTAAAAATAGACACTGCTTAAAATAGAATCTCGTTGCATGTCAATGATATCATACTCATTGGATTCAATTTTCCGTGAGGATTTCAAATGTGATCAGAATTGACATGCGAGCCCTGGTGCTCCACCTGCTAAAAATAGAAATATTGACAAGTCATCTTGGGAAAGGCCTAATAGACTCAGCAAGGATCAATACTGCACACTCAAAATCCTGATCCGAGGCCCGGAGCTCACCCTGCTAAAAATAGAAAGTACCTACATGATCCCAAGACAAAGTGTCATCGGGCTCAGAATCATGCAAGGACCAATACTGTATGCTCAAAACTGTCATATGAGTCTTCGGTCACTATCTGCTAAAAATTAGGGCACCTGCTAAAAATAACAATCTCTCTCAAATCCATGTGAAACTATCCTAACTCTGTCTCTGAAGTAAAAAACAACCACAACACTAGTTCTGTACGTGTCTTTGATGGGAACCAACCTTTGTGTTAGTAACATTTTTTGTCCGGGGCACAAGAGTATTCAGGTCTGCAGGTTGCACAAGGAGAGCCCAAGCGCAGCGCATAGAAGAAGTCCTGTTTGGACTTAAAATCAAGCGAGCGGGCAAAATTATAGTGTCAGCGGTCCTGATCCATCCATATGAGTAGATCAACGATTGGCGGGAAGTTGCAGATAGAGAAGATGCGTCGAGGATAGTGCAATGGATAGCACCCACATCATATGCGGGCATGGATGGCAGACGTTCATCCAAAGGACACGTGGCGCGAGATCTGGTCACGTCGGCTTTTCGGCAGTCGCGAGTTCAAAGGGTGAAGGTTTTTTGTCGTTATACATCTTGAAGCCCCGAACCCCGAAGTGCCGATAGTGCCTGAAATCGGGCTCACAACATCATCGGGTGAGTTAAGAGCCATCATATCTAGGGGGACGCGCGGCGCCAACTCAAGCCATCTCGGCGTTTCGAGGGACGGGGATCAACCCCTTCCTATTCACGTATGCCGAAAGCTCCTTTGCGAGTAAGCACATGGTCACAGCCCGTGGCCACCTGGGAAAGAAAAGAACTGTGCAAAAGGAGCCAAAGGCGACGGGGCTAGCCGCCGAAAGGATCATCGTGATCTCTATGCGCCATTTGATGCGACTTCGATCCTGGTCCTCGTTGAAGAATTAAATAAAGGTGAACAGAGGTAATTGAAACCTCAGCTCACTTATTGAATGTGAGGTATGGAGGTTCCGGCAGACAGTCTGCCCGAGACGGTCCTATACACTAATTTTCTCCAAAAGGTCATGGCCGGTCCTCATCTGACCAAAGAAAGTCTGCGCACGCCATGTTGGCCTTTAATGTTGCTATCTCCCCTGCAGGAGCCATGCACAGTTAAGGCGGCGTCTGACGAAAAATACTCGTCCGAATTCGACTGAAAGGACACCAAGCCGTGGATGACTGAGCACGCCGCTGTTAGGCGAATTTTCTGAGTATATAGACTCAGTCTTTGTATTTTGTAAAGGATCGATGGTTGAGTAAGGCTCCCGATTGTAAAAACTTTAACGAAGCACTGGTTATTTTGGTTGTGTATTAACATCTGAGACTTCTTGCCTTATGAATTTCAGCTTCTTTCCATGTCTTTGTTCATATTGTATTAGAACAACTCGGAATTGGAAGATCCAGTCGAGTTGTGACTGTTATAGGATGATGTAGGTTGGATCACTGTAACAGTCGCGTTGTTTCTAATCGGTCTCTGTGTTTTTCTTAGCACTGAATGACTTGGAATTGGAGGATCCAGTCAAGTTGCCCCTTTAGTTACTCSAAACTCTGAACCAAGAGGATCTTGTGTTTAGAGTTTTTCTTCTGCACACTGCTGAAAGGTCCGTTGCCCAAAGYAGTTTTGCTCACTCCTCTCACCAAGTCTTCCACCTGACCATTTTACAATCAATCTACTGGCTGAAGTTAGATCAAGACCTCCTTTGTTCTTTACATACCAGACCCGGTCCCCGAGCTAGAGTGATTCCATCTTGAGTCTCTACCCATTTGATCACCCCTCAAAATAATCGTGACATAAAACTGATGGGCGTCAAGCTCTGCTCCTGCAAGCAATCCAGGGGTGACTTCTGATGCTAGCAATTTGTCTCACACAAGTGCTCAATCTGGGTAAAATCTCTGAATGCCAACGAAAGTAGACTATGTTGGCTCTTAACCCTCAGGATTTTCAAGGGTGAAAATCCAGGGGTTAACAAGTCCTGAGCAAAACCATGGTGTTGGTTGAAAACATGAAGGTCTTCCATAAGACTCCTTGTCTGTAAGCCATTGTGCTTTTATTGGAGAATGCATATCCACACTTTCCAGCGTCTAAATTGTCTAGCATGTGACAATACATTTGATTGACCTTGAATCGTCAGTCCAGGGGCAGATGGTCTTCTCCATTATCAAACAACTCTAAGATATATTTTCTAAGATTTCCAAGTTGTGGTCGTAGTTTTAATGAATGACTTCTTCTGTTGCCCATAAATTTTATCACTTGCTTCATATTCTCCAAAACCAAGAAGCTCTCTATCGAATTTCTTATCAGGAAGTATCTCAAGAGCGACCTTTGTTTTGAGGAGCTCCTCTTATGTCTGGATGAAATAGTAGTCATCCTTGTAGTATAACCATGTTAAAAAGATTTCAACAATCTTGTTGGACAATTGGATCTCCTTGTTATGAAGTTTCTCTGCTAGGTTTAGGGTTGTGGGAGGACATATGAGAGGTATGTGGTGTGCTAGTATTTTGGCTAATTTCTTATGGGCTTTTTATCACCGTTTTCCCTAATCGAGACTCTAGTCTACATACACAGAACTTCACATTCTCCTCTCCAAAATTTCCCATTTCACTTCTAGAGATGAGGTGCCTCTTCCATAGATAGTCCCTTGCAATTTTGACATGCGATGAGACTGTGCATTATATGAAGCGGCTTGAAAGCTCGAGGTTGATGCACCTTTATAAAAAATGATATAGAAAGAGTCAAAGCCCTAATTCAAAAATGCGGGACAAAGAAACCAACAAGAAAAAAAAAGTATTAAAAACCAAGGAAAAAGAAAGAAGCATGAGCTCTACCCCCTCGCTAAGAGGCCATCACCCCAAGTCCTATGCAATGAATGCATATCTTATGAAAGAACTTAACAAATCAAATGTCAAAAGCCCAAAGAGGTTAAAGCTTAAATAAAAAGGCAAACATGGGTTTGGAAAGATAGTGCCCAGGAAAGGGTATGTCGCCGCCTAAGCGCTTCCTCTACAAAGGCGCTCATGAAGATGAATATTTTACATGGCCTTGCGTGTCATTGACATCCACCTCATGAAGTAAAACCCAATCGATACCACTAGCATTGCAGATGCTCCTTGATGGTCCATGGGTTTCGTATGACATACCTCTTGGTCTAGGTATTGACACACCTAATAGGGGGTAATAATGACCCTCCCATACCTAGACTTGGCAAATTGGATAATTTGTAAGCTAGTGTGAAGTTTGAAGAGGATATTCTGTGAGATCTATCTAATGGCTTTTGTATCAAAATGACTCACTTTATATGTTGTGTTTGGATTGTGTACCTTGGCTTCTATCTTCATGATGCATTTTGGACGACGTGAGCCCCCTCCTCGGATGATGATTGCACATGATTGGTTGACACTTGGATCCTTTGGAGGATGTTGAGGGGCTCTTACCCCAGTTATATGGAGGCCATTCCCATCTCTTGAGAGAGGTTGTTTGTCACCCTTAGGAGGACGTTGGGAGTTTTGATCAGATGGCTCCAGTCACCGGACCCCCAACAAACGTGGACATGACGTTGAGGTCATTGATGATGGGACATTGCTTGTATGATGAGGATGACTTGATGGGACATTTCACCTTCCATGGATGATGTTGGACCTTTTCTTTAGGACATTGCAGTTGGAGAGATGATGTGGCACCTTTCCATGGATGATGACACAATTTGATGATGGGACGTTTCACTTTGTTGATGAAATGTTGCACCTTTTTGATGATGGGCACCTTGAGGTGATGTTTTGGAGTTTCCTGATGATGACATGGCACCTTTGATGATGTCACACCTTTTGGAAGCTTGAGGCACCCCTTGGAGATGAAACGTTGCACCCTTTCATGGCAAGGTTTCACTCTTGAACATCTCTACACCACTTTTAAGTGAGCCGTCCCCTCCTTGAGGCCACACGTTTGAACTCTAGAGCACTTATTTGTGGGACGATTTGAATTTTGAGCTAGTTTACTTCATCTTGGAGGCATTGTTGGGGGTCTTAGAGACCTATCCACTCATGTATCGTGGATTATTAATGTATTGTTGCCTTATCCCTAGGGTTTATGATAGATAAAGGTGTTATTTTATGTTTTTGGGGCTTGTATTGTGCGGGAAGTGTGCTAGATCTCTGATATAAATAAGAGAAGTACTTCTCACATTTAAATCATTGCTACTTGTGGAGATTTATCACTCTTGTCTACTTCTACTTGTTCTCTTTCATGAAGAATGTTATGGATGGTTAACTAGGGTGACTTTTTGTGAGAGCTATGATTGTGGATCTTGTACTACTACTTGGATGACATGGAAATTAGGGTTTTGATGGATGAAAGATGTTTTGAGTAAGTGTTCTCTTTTTATCTTGTGGTTATGTTTATGAATGCATTTTTAGATTGATGTTGTTTCTCTAGTGGTGGTTCTTCATCCTCTTGGATCATTTTTGATCAAACCTTTCTTGTCAAAACCTTTGGAAGGTTTACTAGTGGAGGAATCTTCCCTTGTATCATCCCTTACTATTTTAGGAGGATTGCCTAGGGTTAGTAGTGGACAATCTCTAAGCCTCACCTTAAAATAATCCACTTCATTCTCTCAAAGGAGGATCTCTTTTTGATCCCATATGCCAAAAATAGGAGGCAATATTTTTTTTTTTTCCATAATAGTCAATTGTTATTGTTGAATTTTAGTACTTTAGGGTCAGGGCTTATTTGCTGCAAAAAATATTTCCAGCCATAAGAACCAAGACATTTAGGGTGTTTAGGCATATTAATGACCTAAACTTCACTGCTGAAACCCTAATTTAATTTTCTGAAGTGTTATTACAACCATCTAAGGCAAAACGTCTAGGATGTTAGGGTTGATTTTAACTGCGTAATTTTCCGATTTTGTTGGCAAGTAAAACCCTAATTTAACCTAGTATTTAGCCCTCTCATTTATTGGATCATTTCATGATCAAAGGGCTATTATTTCTACTTCTGTAATCTTTTATTTACTGCTGTAATAATTCATTTTACTGTTGAAAATTGACAATTTTAGTGCTGTAACAATCGTACTACTGTTGAAAGTTACATATTTCACTGTTGAAATAATCTCTATACTATTAGAGATCATTTATTTTATTGCTGTAATAATTTCTTTGCTACTGTTATCACTTACTTTACTGTTGTTATTTCACATATTTCTTGCAAGTTTTATCTCAGCCTTAGACCTTTTTTTTATTTCTAGTGTTTTGGGATCTTATTGACTCATATTTGACTTGAAGAGCCTCTCTATTTGGCTTGAATCCTCAACACTTTAAATCTGGAAATTGTTTTTATTCATCACCTCTCTATTACTTTGCCTATTCTTATTTTGGTGGTAGTGTGAGTAGTCACCCCAGGGGGGCCTAGACTTGATTGTGTCTTGCCTTGTGATTCTTGGAGGCTATTGGGGAAGCCTCCCTTGTGTTGGATACTATTCCTTCACTCAAGAGAGGGAAGTTGTTGCCTAGGTGACAATGGTGACATCTTACAGGTTCCACTAGTCTTAGTGCCTCATGCCTTTCTACTAGCACGGTTCTGAGGAATGTGTGGTATGTGGATAGTGGGGCATCTCGTCAAAGGACATCAACTTGACAATTGTTTTCTAGTCTAATAGAGTAGAAATCAGGGGTTTAGGTTGAGCTTGGTGATGATGCCAAGTACTTAGTAGCAGGAGTTGGTACCATTCCTTTCCAACTTCAGTTAGGTAACTCTTTAGACTTTGATGATGTTTTGTTTATTCCAAGTCTCAGGAAAAAAATTCTTTTAGTTTCAGTTATGGAGTATAAGGTCTATGCCATTGAGTTCAAGAGCTAGCAAGTTCTCATTAGGCCGAAGGAATCTAGCCCAGATATAGCACATGTAATAGGGGTTAGAGAAGGTAATCTTTACAGGTTGTATGGTGAACCTGTTCGAACTTTGAGCCCTAGCTCATAGTAGTGATAGCTTGTTTGAGTTGTGGCATAAAATAATGGAGCACCTGTGTCACAAGGCATTGCCTATTCTGAGGGAGATAGTCATAGGTCTTCCAGAGTTTAACATTGAGCAATAAGGGGTATGCAGAGGGTGCACGCTTACCAAGCATGACAAGACTACTTTTCCAAACAACGAGCATAGGTCTAAGGAGATTCTAGAACCAATGCATTCGTATGTTTGTGGACTGATGTTAGTTGCATCGATTTTAGGAAGCATGTATTATGTTTCCTTTATTGAGAATTTCTGTCACAAGACTTGGATCTACTTCTTAAAGACTAGGGATGAGGCCTTTAGCAGGTTTTAGGAGTTCAAAGCTTTAGCTAAACACCAGTTAGGGAAGAAGATCAAAGTCTTGAGATCATACAATGGGCTGAGTATACCTCCAAGGGGTTTGAGGGTTTTTGCAAGGAGTTAGGGATCAAGAGGGAGCTAACTGTTCTGCACAGTGCACAACCCACAGTAGAATGAGGTTGTAGAGCGAAAGAATCGATCCATCATAGGGGGTGCTAAGGCCATGATTCATGCCAATGTTTCTTTGGGCAAATGCATGCAACATAGCACTCTACATCTAGAATTGGTGTCCTCATTAGGATCCTAGAGGATAAGACACTGGAGGATGCATTCACTTGTGTGAAGCCAAAGGTGAGTCATTTTCGCATCTTTGGATGTCTAGTTTATATGCATGTACTAGTGGAGAAGAGGACCAAGTTGGAGCCTCCTGTAGGAAGGGTTTATTTGTAGGTTACAACGAGACTTTAAAGGCCTACATGGTCTATATTCTAGAGCAGAGGAAGACATAGTGAGCAAGATTGTTGTTTTGTTCTAAATGCTTAAGATATCACAATAAACCAGAAGTACACACCATGTACACTAATGTGAGTGTGGAGCAAAACTCCAATATAGATAAGAGAGATAAGTTACACAATAACTTGTTAGAGAATAGGAGAACCTCCTCCAAATAACCAACTACATTCATACATCACAATTCACATCTCCTCGATAATGACTACATGATCTCTATATATACCTATTCATACACTAGACATTAGGCCCCTTTACTATTATGCTGACCCTATTACATATACATTTACACATTACATGTACATTTAGCCCCATATATACCCCCCCTGGGATCATATCATATACATTTAACCCCATATATGCCCCCCTTCGGTCATAACATAGTACCCTCCTTCAAAAATCTTTGTCCTCAAAGCTTTTCACACATTACTTGTACATTTAGCCCCATATATGCCCCCCTTGGATCATAACAGATGTAAAGTTTGAGGAAGACTTTGCATCTAGGAAAGCCCATGAGCCTGTTCTAGTGATAGAGGATGAGGAGTTTGAAGCTTGGAAAGTTGAGTCACGGTCACCAGTGACTTCCATTGCAGGACAACAACCTTTAGGTCAAGAGGAGATATCAACTCCTTCCAGCTCTGTCAGGAGACCTCAATGGTTCACTCAGACATTGAGGGGTGCTCAAGAGTATGTTGATACTTTTAGGAGCACATTTAGAGAGAGTAGACCTTTGAAAGAGTTTCCAAACTACATGGCATTTATGAGCAATATCATAGAATTTGAACCTTCCAACTTTTAGGAGGCAATGACTAGTAGGTATTATGGGATTCCATGGTGGAGTACACACCTCCATCATGAAGAATGATGTTCGGGACATAGTGCCAAGACTAGAGGAGAAGTTAGTGGTCAGTTCTAGGTGGCTCTACAAGATCAAGCATGCAACAAATGGCGTCATTGAGAAGTTCAAGGCGAGGTTCGTGGCAAGAGGGTTCTCCTAGAAAGACGGAGTGGATGATGAAAAGACATTTGCTCCAATTGTCAAGTACACTTCCATTAGAGAAGTTATGTCCTTAATTAGTTTCATTTATGAGATGGATGATACATTAGATGGATGTAAAGACAACTTTCTTTAATGGTATCATTTAGGAAGAAGTGTACATAGTGTTAGCGTTTTAGCTCGGGAGGTACTCCACATTGTTTGTCTTGTATGCGGATGTTACCTCATGTTTACACTACCAAGCACTTAACTTTGTAATGAGTTTTTTATAAAGTTGTTTTAAGTAGTTCTTTTATTAAAGTGACTTTTTTAATAAAGTGTACCTTCTAATTTTAAAGTGACTTTATTTTCATAAAGCACTTATGTAATAAAGTGAAATCACTTTAATATTTCAAGTGATTCATTTTGGAGGGAATGGATCATGACCCTTGATCTTGAAAAATGCAAGATCTAATCTTGGCCTTTGGATTTAGGGTTGGAGAAGGTGAAAAGACACTTTGGAGGGAAAATGTCGTTTTCAGATTTATGAAAGAATGCATTAGGTAGTGTGCAAGACACATAGGGAGGAGATTGAGAGAGATTTTCCGAGTATGCTTGAGAGAGGAAAGTGAGCAGCAAAGAGGGTGTTGATATTATGGTAGCTACGGGAGGTATTTACCTCCATGTGTAAACCTGACAAAAATAGAATACTTCGGGAAGCAAGAGAAACCCTAATGAGTTGGCTAATAACCCTAGAAGACTTGTCGGCTCAAGAAGATAATTTGTATTAGGTTATTAACCTCTAAGAGAAGAAGTCGTCCAGAAGAAATAATAATATACTGAACAGAGAGGTACCTAGAATGAGAAGTCGGCCTAGGCAGTTAGCCAGAATTAGTATAAATACAGGAGGCCAGTTCTCATTCTGGTAGGCAGTGTCAGAAATGCAGAGCAACACTTGTGCGCACTGCAGCTGCCCAGTTTCTGTGCAGGTTTGGAGGAGAGCTTCCGTTGCAGCTGCTGCAACTAGCAGTTACGCTTGGACTATCTCTTAGTTAGGGTTTGGACTATCTGATTAGCTCTTGTTGGTGCGCTATCCTTGGGGAAAGGTGCGCTACCCTTTGTTTGGCTGTCTAGCCTAAGGTTTGCTTCCGGAGTGATTCTCTGTCAAGGTTAAGGTGCTCGGAGGGTGGCTTTGGCTTATGGTTGGGTGGCAATAGTGATATTGTCAATGGTAAAACGAGCACATCCTTTATATTCTAACAAGTTATAGGCCCACTACCTCCTTCATTCAGTCTACTCGCTGGAAGGAAACATAGCCGTGAGGATATTAAGCTCGTTGAAGAACTACCGCTAGGGTTTCTAGCAGGAGCAGTCACCATAGCACTGTCGCTAGGGTTACTAGTAGGTGCAGTTGCAGAAACCCTAAAACCTCTCGTTGAGGCACCTTAAGTGAAGGGATTGACCTAATCTCTGGATATATCAGTGTGCCCTAGCCTAGCGCATCTTTTGGTACTCTTAGCAAGCCAAGACGTCAAGTTTGAGTTTCTGGTCAAATCTAGGGTTTGACCAAGTCAAAGAAGCCATGACTTATTCTATGAAGTCAGAGAAGAAGTTAGATGGAGCCTCTAACTTCAGAGCGTGGAATACAAGGATTGACCTCATCCTTTCCAAGAATAAAGTGCTGGATATCGTGAAAGGAAAGATCATGGAACCAGAGTTTGAAGAAGGAAAAGAGAAGGAACCGCAGAGCGTTGCAGTTATGGAGAAATTCAAAGACGGTGACATCAATGCCATGAGTATCATAGTGGACTCTATAAAAGACCACTTGATACCCTACATTTCCCATCTTGACTCATCGAAGATGTACGATGCCCTAACAAACCTCTTCTCAGTCAAAAACATTGGACAAATAATGAGTCTGAAGAATGAGCTCCGTGACATGAAGATGAATGATAATGATAGCATAACATCATACTTTGTGAGGATCTCCCAGTTAAGAGATCAACTACAAGCTATTGAAGAGATCATTTCAGAGAAGGAATTGGTAAACATAGTACTCAATGGTCTTCCCAAGACGTGGGATGCATTTGCTGCAAGCATGAACACAAGGAAGGAGTATTTGACATTTGAAGAACTTTGGACTTGCTGTGCTCAAGAAGAATCAAGGATCAGTGCAAAAGAGAAACCCCAAAAGAAGTATGATGATCAAGCCTTCACAACAAGATTCAAGAACTTCAGGAACAAAAGGAAGTTTGGTTCAAGGAGGAAGACAAATCAAGAGAAAGATATTTCAGAAATACAATGCTTCAACTGTCAAAAGTATGGTCACTACAAGAATCATTGTCCCGAGCTAAAGAAAAGGAAGGAGAAACACGAAGCATCAGTTGCCAAAGAAAAGGAACCTATAAAGAAGACTAAGCAGGATGAAAGAGACTTCTTCTTCTTAAGGTAACAATACTCTTCTTAGTTTTTGTACATATCTTGGTTTCATAAGTCTCTGTACATATCTTGTATATCTATCTCTTAGAAGATAACATGTTCCAAGAAGAACTATACCTATGGAAGAACAACAAAGATAAGGATTTCTATCATTATAAAAGTTAGATAATACACATCATTTGGAAGCTATTACAAGATAAGCCGAAATCAGAATCCATCATGAAGAGACTTAGAAAAAGCAAAGACAGAAAGAAGTCATCAATCAAAAGGAAATTGGAGAAAGACTTATGACGTTTTGCAAAAGACAATAAGGATGCAGACGGAAGCGTGGACTTTGTTAGACAGAGGGATCCAATTATATGCACTCATACATGAAGCAAGGATTAGGAGGGAGCTAATCCTATGATCCATTGAAGATGATGAAGTATATATCCATGGTAGCAGCCATGAAAGACAGTACGTGTTTAGTTCGGCCTCAGAAGAAGTCTTCTTCGAAGAGAAGCCTTAAAGTATCCCTGGTTGTCCATCCACATCCGTGATCCTATGATGAAAGAAAGGAATGGAATCTTTAGGGCATGGAATCTATAAGGAACTCCATGGACCCAAGAGCTAAAGAAAAACACCAGGAAGAACATAAAGATTCCAAGAAAGAAAGAGAAGCCAGAACAACCAGTCATTGTATCGAGAATCACAAGATTACCAACCTGATATGAACTCACTAAAAGCAATCAAGCAGAGGTACTGAAAGTTGTGATGGAAAAACAGTGTATGAAAGACTTATAAATGTAAGCATTGCGAGATCCAGAACTAGAGGTTCTTCTAGATGGAGGGAGAAGACTATGATGATTACTTGTCCTAGTAAACCAGATATACCTCTACACGAGCTAGTATATCGTCTGCAATTGGAGATTACAGAGCAACCTCAAGGCTTTGAGGTATATCAAAAAGAGACCCTTATATGCAGATGGAAGAAGACAACTTGGTGAAGAACTTCCAGTGCACAGCAGAAGCATGGTGAAGATTTTCTATAACAGAGATATTGTATCAAGATGATTACTCAGTAGATCAGATCTCATGATGACAGAAGAAGTGCCACATGGATATGTTCTAGTTTTCCAACAATGATATACTCTTTTGGTTAGAGCTACATGAAGACTTCAGAGAAAACTAGTGTTCTAGATCGAAGTACATTTGAAATCAAGCATTACATTATCCGTGATGAAATCTAGAAAGGAGAAAGTGGTTCTCCACAGATGAGCAGATAAGCAGACATTTTGGTAAAGCTTCTGTCCAAAATGAAAGAGTTTGCGTACTCAAGTTGGAGCTCGTGGAGACGATTTTCTTATTGAAAAAGGAAGAGATGACTCCCAGGTTGGGAGGGAGCACTAATGTATTATTGATTGATGGACAATCATTTTTCAGTTCGAAAAATGGTCCAGGATGAACAGATTCTTTCCAGTTCGGAAAGTGGATTGAGATTTTTGATGGACAACGATTTCCCATTGTGGTTAACATGGGAAATGGTCCAGATTGTTGATGTACCATAGACAACGATTTTCCATTGTGGTTAACATGGGGAGTGGTCTAGGGCAGTCTCTCTTCTTGAGGGTTACTCAAGAAGACTGGCCCGCCTCGTCGGACAACGATTTCTCATTGTGGTTAACATGAGGAATGGTCCGTTTTGGAGGTTGGTACAGGATAGTCTTTTCCTCTTGTGGTTAATAGAGGAAATGGTCCGAACAGTCATTCCTTAGGGTGTATTCATTCTCTCTAGGTTGCACTTTGTTTAGTTCCGGAGGAATGGCCCAGGGTGGGGAATGGTCCAGGCTCAGCAATCAGGGACAAGCATTTCTTAGGGCAGATTCATTCTCTCCAGGTTACACTTTGTTTAGTGTCGGAAGAATGGCCCAGGGTGAGGAATGATCCAGGCTCAGAAACCAGAACTATCATTCTTCCTTGTTTGAGAAGAATAAGGCAGATAGCGCATCATTGATGTTCTACTCTGAGGGTAGATATTCTTTTAGATCTCATAGATGTGAGTGAAAGATTGGCCCAGATGATTCAGTTTATATCATAACATTGTTTCTGTGCAGGTTGACATCAGATAATTGTTATGAAGACCGTATGATAGTAGATGTATACTACTGTGGTGGATGTGTTCCACTGTTTGTGACTATGTGTTATTGATCAAGTACTTGTTTGCTACTTGGTGTGGTAGTGTACCACTGGATTGTAGTTATGTACTACTATGGATAGACACAGTTGTGTTCTATTTTTGTTCCGATTGCCTTGAAGACTATCAACAATTTGGTAAATGATTATCAGCCAGATGGATGATTAAAGGACATAGATTTCCCAGACGGAAAATGGTTCAGAACATCTAATTTTCTAGGACATATGTCCAGATTAGAAGAATGGCTCTTGTATCACTCTATGGTGTGAGTGACTTATCCAGCGTCATGTCTAATTACTCAGATGAAGTATGGTTTTGAGAGATGATGCAGCTGATGACATTGATAGTGATGATGATGCTCATGATCTAGTCATGAGATAGTCTAGACGACTATGTTGATGCTACCGAGTGAATGGTATGTTTTTGTGCTCAAGACCATTACCTGAAATACCTCCCTAGCTAGGACGGAGTGTTGATATTATGGTAGCTGCGGGAGGTATTTACCTCCACGTGTAAACCTGACAAGAATAGAATACTCCAAGAAGCAAGAGAAACCCTGATGAGTTGGCTAATAACCCTAGAAGACTTGTTAGCTCAAGAAGATAATTTGTATTAGGCTATTAGCCTCTAAGAGAAGAAGTCGGCTAGAAGAAATAATAATATACTGAACAAACAGGTACCCAGAATGAGAAGTTGGCCCATGCAGTTAGCCAGAATTAGTATAAATACAGGAGGCCAGTTCTCATTCTGGCAGACAGTCTCAGAATTGCAGAGCAACACTTGTGCGCACTGCAGTTGCCCAGTTTCTGCGCAGGTTTGGAGGAGAGCTTCTGTTGCAGCTGCTGCAGCTAGCAGTTACGCTTGGACTATCTCTTGGTTAGGGTTTGGACTATCTGATTAGCTCTTGTTGGTGCGCTATCCTTGGGGAAAGGTGCGCTACCCTTTGTTTGGCTATCTAGCCTAGGGTTTGCTTCCAGAGTGATTCTCTGTCAAGATTAAGGTGCTCGGAGGGTGGCTTCAGCCTATGGTTGGGTGACAATAGTGATATTGTCAATGGTAAAACAAGCACATCCTTTATATTCTAACAGAAGGCACGTTTTCCAAGGGGGCTAGGGAACAAATCCCAAGGAAAGATTTTTTGTTTTGTGGCTGAGATATTTTTCTGCTGTGGGAGGCTGTATTGTATGGATCCATACAGTCCATACAACAATACGAATTTGGCACAAAAATCGAGGCAGTTTTGGGCACAGTTTTCGAGGTAGATTTCATATTTTTACTTGCTGTTTCTAGGTCATATGGAACAATCCGTCCAACTGACTGTGGGAACAAAAATCGAGGTACAATACAATTCGTACAACAATACAAATTTGGCACAGAAAACGAGGCAGAATTTAGTGGGATTGTTTTGGTGCTGTGAGGTATTTTCCTTGGCTGGAAATGTGTATTTGCTGCTGTTTTGTACTTTCGTGAAGTTGAATAATAATATCTCTCTCTCTCTCTCGTTGGGTTTCCCCACATTGGGGTTTTCCCTGGCATTTGCCTAAATTTCTGAGTTTTATGGGTTGCTGTCCACTGTGTTTATTTTCGCTGCTATTTTGCTTAGCAATGTGTATTTTTGTTTATGGTAATTTTTGAATGTGGGTTTAAAGCATTTATGAAGTTTATGAAGACAATTATCTCTAGGTTGCTAAGTGTTTTACAAAAATTTCTTTTGCTGATTTTTGTCATTAAAAATTTACATGGTATCAGAGCTTTGTCTCTGACAGTGGGTAGTGTGATTTTTGGGCAAAAGGGTGTGATTGTTTTCCTTGAGTTGTGACAGAGAATATGGCTGCAAGCATTAGATACGAGGATCGGTTGGATGGCATTTCCAACTATTTGCAGTGGAAGGTCCGATTGTCAGCTGTTCTCAAGGAGAACAAAATTTATAACTATGTCAACTCTGTTGAGGCAGCTCCTGCAACAGATCCTGTTGCTTTGGACTTGCATGAGACCAAGGAAGCCAAGGCTCAGAGGATTATTCTAAATGGGGTGGAGGAGATGTGGGATGCACTTAAAAACTTGTTTGAAGCGAAGAACGAGAACTGGAAGATGGCCTTGAAGGCTAAGTTGCATGATACCAAGATGGGTAAGGAGAAGAGTGTCTCTTCTTATTTTACTCGGGTGGCTCAAGTAAAAGATGAGATGACAACTGTTGGAGAGGTCATTACGGATTCTGAGTTGGTGAGGATAGCCTTAAATGGCTTCACCAAAGAATGGGAAGTCTTTGTAAAGTGTGTGGTGGGACGTGAACATCTACTAGGTTGGAGCAGACTGTGGGATGATTTCACTCAGGAGGAGATTTGGGAAAGATCTTAGAGCAGTGAACAGAAGACAGACAGAGCCGATGAGAATGTTGCTCTTACTGCAAATAGAAAGAAGAAAGAGAGTTCCGGAAGGGACTTGAGTAAAGTCAGATTCTATTGTTGTAACTAGTTGGGGCACCTTGCCTCTCATTGTCTCGAGAGGAAGAAGAAGAAGAACGAACCAGAAGGGCTCGAGACAGCTGCTACAACAACCATGGAGGACTTTGCTTCAAAGTATGAAAAGGAATTTTCTTTGGTGACCCTAGTTTCCAGTGACGACAGCGGAGGATTTGGAGGTGATATCAGATGGATTGTGGATAGTGGAGCCTCTAGCCACATGACGGGAATTTGGCCAGTATTCCTAGATTTCACAGAGATTGGTTCTGGCCGACAAGTGGTAAATGAAGGTGGTGTGGTGAAAGCTGTACGTGGAGTTGGAAATGTTAGATTCCAAGTCGAGTTTGGGGGACTCTTGGAGCTTGATGGAGTTCTTTTTGTTCCAGGGTTGAGGGTTAACTTTCTCTCAGTCTCAGCATTGGAGGATGTGGGATATTTCGTATTGTTCAAGAGGGAACATGTCTTTATCTACAGGCAGGGAGTGGACCTGGTAGAGCTGCAGTTGATCGGTAATCGGGTGGACAGGTTGTATATGTTGAGAGGACAACCTTCGATGTATGATTCAACGTCGGATGAGGAGCGTGAGGAGGCTTCTGAGACTGCGACGGTGCCAAGGATTCAGTCTTGCATTCCGAGAGAAGAGAGCGAGTCTCTTCTGAGCACTGGTAGGAGGCTTAGCCAGGTTGATCGAACCAATGCTCAAGATGAAGTGAGCTCAGGGTTCCAGGATGTTGCCAGGAGAAGATCTTCTAGTTCGAGTTCTGTGCAGGTGTTGAGGATGGCTCCAGATTCAGAGGGAGATCCTACAGAGCACAGTGTGATGGAACTAGATGATAGTGGTGGCAGGGAGTACTTCCCTCGCTAAGAGGGAGTGTTAGCTTTTTAGCTCGGGAGGTACTCCGCATGTTTTGTCTTGTATGCGGATGTTACCTCATGTTTACACTACCAAGCACTTAACTTTGGAATGAGTTTTTTATAAAGTTGTTTTAAGTGGTTCTTTTATTAAAGTGACTTTTTTAATAAAGTGTACCTTCTAATTTTAAAGTGACTTTATTTTCATAAAGCACTTATGTAATAAAGTGAAATCACTTTAATATTTCATGTGATTTATTTTGGAGGGAATGGATCATATCCCTTGATCTTGAAAAATGCAAGATCTAATCTTGGCCTTTGGATTTAGGGTTGGGGAAGGTGAAAAGACACTTTGGAGGAAAAATGTCATTTTCAGATTTATAAAAGAATGCATTGGGTAGTGTGCAAGACACATAGAGAGGAGATTGAGAGAGATCTTCTGAGTATGCTTGAGAGAGGAAAGTGAGCAGCAAAGAGGGCATGTTTTCCAAGGGAGCTAGGGCACAAATCCTAAGGAAAGATTTTCTGTTTTGTGGCTAAGATATTTTTCCACTGTGGGAGGCCGTACAGTATAGATCCATACAGTCCGTACAACAGGACGGATTTGGCATGGAAATCAAGGCAATTTTCTGCACGGTTTTCGAGGCAGATTTCAGATTTTTACTTGTTGTTTTTGGGCCATACGGAAAAGTTCATACAACTGATTGTGGGCATGAAAATCGAGGTACAGTACAGTCCGTACTATAGTATGGATTTGGCATGAAAAACGAGGCAGAATTTAGTGAGACTGTTTTGGTGCTGTGAGGTATTTTCTTTGGGTGGAAATGTGTATTTGCTGCTGTTTTGTACTTTCCTGAAGCTGAATAATAATCTCTCTCTCTCTCTCTCTCTCTCTCTCTCTCTCTCGTTGGGTTTCCCCACATTGGGGTTTTCCCTGGCATTTGCCTAAATTTTTGAGTTTTATGAGTTGCTGTCCACTGTGTTTATTTCCGCTGCTATTTTGCTTAGCAATGTGTATTTCTGCTTATGGTAATTTCTGAATGTGGGTTTAAAACATTTATGAAGTTTATGAAGACAATTATCTCTAGGTTGCTAAGTGTTTGACATAAATTTCATTTGCTGATTTTTGTCATTAAAAATCTACACATAGAGCAACCTCATGGATTTGAGGTAAATGGGAAGGAGTTCCATGTTTGTAGGCTTAAGAAAGCCTTGTATGGACTCAAGAAGGCACTAAGAGCATGGTATTCCAGGATAGATGGTTATTTGCAGAGTATGGGCTTCTCCAAAAGTTAAGCAAATCCTATCTTATACTATATATTTGTTGGGACTGATTTGCTCTTTTTGGTGTTGTATGTAGAATACTTGTTCTTACTGGTCATTGTAGGGTGCAAATAAGATATGTCTATTGAGTTTGAGATAAAGGACATTGACATGATACAATACTTCTTGGGTTTGGAAGTTTGGCAGAGACCAAGGGAGATATTCCTTGGGTAGGGTAAGTATGCAGTTGAGATTCTGAAGAGGTTTTAGATGGGGGTTTGCAAACCTATAGCCACACCCATGATCACTAATCTAAAGAAGGTGACAACTTTAGATTCAAAGTTGGTGGATCCCTCGTTGTACATGCAATTGATAGGTTCCTTGATGTATTTGGTCAACATTAGACCAAATATATGTTTGTAGTGAACACCTTGAGTCCTAAGTTATGTGACACAGTCCCCATGGGTGCTGTGTCCATATCCCATTTGTCAGACACGTGACATGCTAGGACATGTGCTGTGTAAAAAAGAGACCCACATATCTCTAAAAAATGATTCCTCCCTTCTATTTGGTCATTTTCATTTGTAGTAAGGAGCTGTGAGGTCTATTTGTGTGCAATTGAAGGGTAAATTTGAGATTTGAAGGGAATCCAAGTGTTTTGTAGGTGGCTTTGCAAACAAGATTTCTTCTTTTTTCCAACAATAATGTTTTCTTTTGCTCATTCCACATAAATTATGCCTCAATCAACAAGGGAAGTTTGTAAAGGTCAAAGGAAAGGGAGGAATGCCATTGTTGGTGTTGCCCCACCTCCTTTTGGTTTATCTCTCTTTGCCAGTGTTCCATTTGATGCAAGTGGAGTTGCAAGTGCCCCTTCCAATGCTGAAAAAAAACTCTATTTTAGTAAGAGAACATGCTCAAGAAAAGAAATATCTGCTGTGGAAGTATGTAACAAGATAGCAAGGGCCTGAGACGAAGTTAGTTGGGGGAGGGAATGTTCTTAGGACATCTAATTTATGTAAAATTCAATACAAGAGCACCTACTACTGAGCTAAGGGCCATTTGTTGGCCCTTACTTATGGACTTGGAGCATGCAAAGCAATGAATGCATCCAACCAAAAAGAAATGGAAAGAGAGGATAATGTTGGCTTGGGAAAGGTGGCAATAACAAGTAGGAAAAACAAAAAGAGGTTCCTCTTCCATTCTTGAGGAAGCCATCTAGCGGATTTGGGAGTGGGATTGCAATTCAACCAACAAAAAAGAGGCCAATTCCAAGTGGTGGTCCAATGGATAAGGTATTTCAACAAGAGAGGCGAGATGAGGTTGATCTTACCATTGGGTTCTTTTTCTATCTCAACTTCATTTCATTTAATGTTGCATAGTCTCCTTTGTTTATTGAGATGTGTCGAGCTCTAGTTGAATGGGCTCCAATTGGGTATGTACCTCCTAGTTTAGAAAAGCTTAGAACCACATTGTTGGCTAAGGAAACGAAGGAGGTGGATAAAATCATAGAGCTTATTAGATCATCATGGTCCTCACTGGGTATCAATATTCTTTTTGATGGTTGGATAGATGCAAGACTCCATCCACTCATCAATTTCATGGTGCCTTTCTTGAATGGACCAGTCTTCTTGAAAGCGATGGATGCTCTTGGAAAACACAAGGATGCACTATATATGGGTGAGTTGTACATTAAAGTTATTTAAGATGTAGGTGTTGATTCTTGTGTGCAAATTATTATAGATAATGTACCTGTTTGCAAGGTTGTTGGCATAATTGTGGAAGCTAAATATCCACAGATATTTTGGACACCTTTCTTTCTTCATTATTTGAATTTAGTAGTTAAATCTATTGCTTCGGATGTGACATGGATGGGAAGTCTTATTGATGATGCATGCCATATCTGCAATTTTGTACAAAACCATATCGGTGGCCTCACGATCTATAAAGAGTACACACATCTATCATTGTTGAAGATTGAAGATACTCGGTTTGCCTCCTCATTCATCATGCTTAAGGGGTTGAGGGAGGTCAACAATGCTCTTGGAACCATGGTTATTTCAGAGTTTCTGTCTTGTTCGAGAAAGACAGATCAAACTTCTTCAAAAAAGGTCAACAATACAATGTTAGATTATGGTTGGTGGGAGAGGGTAGATCTTACCGTTAAGATCATGGGCCCATTCATTTATTTGTTGCGGTTTGCAGACATGCACCGACCCATCCTATGAGATGTTTATGAGGGGTGGGATCCCATTATTTAGTCCATGAAGACCGTTATTTTACAAAATGAGTGCCCCAAGTATGGGACATTAGCAGAGACCTTAGTCACCACCATATAGGATATTCTTATAAGCAGGAGGGATAATAATTGCACACCTTTGCATTGCTAGGATCACTCGTTGAATCCCAAACACTATAGTAATGATTGGCTCAATGATGTGCCTTCAAGTAGATTCCCTCCCACATGGATGGAGAGATTTCACAAGGGAGGAAGGAAGCATTTAGAAGGATATATATTAGGATAGAGCATCCCTTGATGAGGTGGAGGAGTGCTAGATTTTGTAGCTCGAAGGTGCTTCTACATTGGCGACACCCAGCATGTAGAAGAGACAGAGCAAATTTCTCTCTAAGTGACTTTATAAAGTGTTTTTATAAAGTGACTTTATAAAGTGAAGTTGAGCCTTTTAATTTTTAATGTGTAAAAGTGACTTTATGAGGGTGTGGGTCACTTAAGTGATTTAAGTGACCTCAACGAAAGATTAAGTCACGTTCGTCGATCTTGATAATCAAGATTGAATCTCAGCCCCTGCGATTTAGGGTTTTGGGCAGTTACACATTAGATCATGCATAAAGACAACACTAGTGGAGAGGGGGGTGCACTTTTTGAGGAGAGAAGAGAGGGAATGTGAAGAGGCACGCATTCCAAGTGAAGTTTTGAGCTAAAAGGAAAGAGTAACAACAAAAAGTGGGGCGCATATCTCAAGCAAGGAGAGGGCATGCATCTCAAGGAAGATTGCAGCCATTAATGACAGGTCCATACAGCAGTAAAGAGGACTGTACCATACGATTTTGAGAGGGCTGTACTGCAGGTCATGCACAGAAATCGAGGCACAGATTTCTAGGTACATTGTATGGCTGAGTGAAGTCCATACAGTTTGTTCAAGAGAGGTCTGTTGCTGTGCACAGAAATTGAGGTTTAGTTGCTGCTGAGAAGGTCGTACAGTTCTGGCCATATAGCTGAAATTTGGGCACATATTTCAAGGCAGAAGGTGGTCTGATAATGTATGATCTTTGCCACAGATTTCGAAGTGGACTGTAGGCAAAATTTTCGAGATAATTAAATGCATTTATTGCTGTAATAAATTGCTGTTGTAACCTCTGAAATTCCTGCGAGCTGAATAACAAATAAATCTCCTTGACTGGTTTTCCCCTTGTGGGTTTATTTAGAGGCATTGATCAGAAAATACTAGTGTCAAATGGTGTGATTTGTCTACTGTTCATGGGTATTCTGCTGCTGTTTTATTTTCAGATTACTAAGTTAATGTATTTCCGCTCATAAACTTCTGTAGAATGCTTGTATTGTTACTGCATTATAGTTTTAGTATTATTGGAGGTTGAAATCAGAATTTTTTTTTAACTAAGTGTTTGAGCTCAGATTTTTACAAGGAGTGCTTCGTAGAGTTTTCCACTGGTACAGGGAGATTTGGAGGCTGTTATGTACTTATAGACACGAGGTTAAAATGCCCTATGTTTGGTGGGCAACTCATGGGGGCAACATGCCCTTTTCTATAACATTTAGCCATGGTACTCCTCTCTCAAGTTACTTCATCCTCTTGTTGCAAGAGGAATTGGAGCACATATGGGAATCTGTATAGTTTGAAGAAGATCAAGCTTGTGCATCCCATGGCAGAGACAATGGTGTATGTGCACTCCAACCTCCGTCTTATTTACATGCAGAGGAAGGAGTGGTTGAAGGGAAAGACAAAGATGTGGGATGTGTTTCTTGATGATATGGGTTTGGACAACAACGTTGAGTTGGCATTAACCAACTTGGATCTTGATCAGAGAGGAGAGCTTTCAATATCCTAGCCTATCCACCTTGTTGAAGCGGGCCATGTTGAAGCGAGCGATTGAGTCGTTTGAACAAGGTATAACCTCAACCTTGTAGTAGTCCGTAGGATTTCGTTCTTTCTTAACCTCAGTCAAATGGAATATGTATTGGTCCGTAGAAGTGTAATTAAATATATATTCCAACAATCGGGGAGTACCTAGAGAACTACTATAATAATTATCCTTCTGGCACTCTAGACATTAAGCTATGTAGTTAGCCACTTCTTTCTTCATTCATAGCCAAAAGTGTTGGCTCTTTATAGCTGTAATGGATTTTTGATATCCTGGGTGCCCAACATATGGCACATTGTGCATTTCTCTCAGCACTATATTTTTCATCTCCATGGAATTTGACACATACACCTTGACTTTGTACAAGAGGATTCCATCCTTTTTCAATTCATGATTTTTAAATATATGCTGTAAATTGCCTTGTTGTAAGTTTTCTTTTATTTGTAAATAATGCTGATCTGAATTTGCTGCTTCAAGAATTTTATCTTTTAAATCTATCCTATACATGCTGATGGTTGAAATATGCATTTCATGAGCTCTTCTACTGAGTGCATCATCCACCTGATTTTCTTTACCTTTGATATGTTTAATTTCAAAGTCATACTCACTAAGAGATTCTAGTCGTCTAGTTTGCATGGCATTTAATGTTGGTTGTCCAAATAAATGTTTTAGACCACAATGGTCTGTCCCTAGGTCAAATCTCCTCCCCATGAGGTAATGTATCCACATTTTTAATGCATGTACAATGGCTGCTAACTCTAGATCATGTGTAGCATAATTTCTCTCATGCTCTTTTAATTTCCGGGACTCATAGCATACCACACGATCTTTTTGACTGAGGACTCTATCGAGCCCTTCCTTGCATGCATCCGTGCACACTACAAAGTCTTCATTTGGATTTGCAATTTTTAATATGGATGCACTTGTCAAAATATCTTTCAACTCTTGAAAAATTTCTTCACACTTGGAAGTTCATTCAAATTTCACTCCCTTCTTTTGCAAAGAAGTGTCTGGGCTTGCAATCTTTGAAAACCCCTTTATGAATCTGTGGTAATAACCCGCAAGACCCATAAATGATCTAACCTCTGTCACATTTGTTGGCGCTAGCCATCCTCTAATGGCCTCTATCTTCTCAGGATCAATTGCTATCCCATCTGCTGAAATAATATGCCCCAAGTAGTGAATCTTTTTTTGATAAAAGATGCACTTACTTAACTTGTCTTACAATTTATGCTCCCTTAAAACCTTTAGCACCATTCTTAAATGCTTCTCATGCTCCTCCTCAGACTTAGAGTAGATGAGAATATCATCTAAGAAAACAATTACAAATTTATCCAGGTACTCCCTGAACACTCCATTCATTAGATACATAAAAACAACTGGGGCATTTGATAGTCCAAATGGCACTAACATGAATTGATAATGCCCATACCTTGTTCTGGACACTGTATTGTTGATATCTTCTTCCCTTATCCTCACTTGATGATAGTTTGATCTCAAGTCAATCTTGGAAAAGATTCTTGCACCTTTCAGCTGATCAGATAGATCATCAATCCTCGACAAAGGTTATTTGTTCTTTATAGTGACTTATTCAACTGTTTGAAACACAACCTTAAGGTTCCATCTTTCTTCTTCACAAAAAAAATTTGGCCTCCTCGTGTTGACACACTTGGGCGTATATACCCCTTCTTCAAAAGTTCTTCTAGCTGCATCTGCAACTCTTTCAATTATGGTGTGTCCATTCTGTAAGGTGTCTTGGACCCTGGGGCAGCTCTTGGAACCAAATCAATAGAGAAATAAATGTCTCTCTTCGGTGGAAATCTTGGGATTTCCTCAAAAACATCTTCAAAATCTTTAAAGACTGGATGGTCTTCAATACTTGCCACTTTATCTTTGGCCGCCTCTTCCATATGGGCTGCAAATATTTGACATCACTTCCTGAAACTCTTTTTCAGCTGCATAGCTAGAATTTCTCTAACAACTACAACTCTTGGAATGCCTTGAATGTTGCCTTGCTGTCCTTTCTCATCAAGATAGGTTGGTATTGTTGTAACAGTCTAGGACACATGGTGTTTTTCCAACCAATCCATGCCAATCAGACAATCATGCAAACCCAAAGGTATAATGTTCACATCAACCTTTGTGCCAAGTCCATTCATGTCTATTGGGCAATCTTTAACCAACTCATTGATCTTTCTCTTATCCCTTGTAGCTAATTGAACTAACCAAGATTTCTTATGCTTACTCCTTTGTAAGTGAAATCTTTCAACAATGTTAGAGTTTATATAACTATGGCTAGCTCGAGAATCAATTAAAATTGCTATGGGCTGATTATCAAATTTACCTTCCATTTCAATCATGGGGGATTGGTACTTTGCTTGCTTGTTGTCCAAGGCTGCATAAATCCTTGACGTGCTTCCTCCCATGTCTTCCACTGTTTCAGCCTCCTGAATGTTGTGGACAATTCTCATTCTTTCTTCTTTGTGAGGGCAGTCCCTATACAAGTGATTTCCCTCACATCCCCAACATTGTACAGGCTGTTGCCTTGGCCTTTTCCCAAATGAATTTGTTTTTTTATGCTCATTTTGGGTTGACTGTCCTTGTTGATTTGCTTGGGAGTTATTTATGAAAAAGGTTGGATTAAAACCTTTTTTTCTTTGATCTCTCTTTCCTATCATTTTGTCATTCTAAGTCTTTTGGAAGATTGACCTCCCTCTGCTCTACTCATGGAGATGCTTTGCTCTCCTTATGGATTCCTCCAAAGTCCTAGGGTTATCATATTGTATCTTGTCACTATAGACGGAGGGTAACCCACTTAGAAATCTTTGTATTTTGACCTTCTCATCCTTTATGAAGTCCTCATACTTCAACAACTTAAAGAATCTTTTCTCATATTCATCCATTGTCATGCTTCCCAACTTGAGTTCCAAGAACTCTTTCATCTTCCTCACATAGTACTGGTCAGACACATATTCTTTTTTCATATTCATCCATTGTCGTGCTTCCCAATTGAGTTCAAAGAAATCTTTCATCTTCCTCTCATGGTAATGCTCAAACAAATATTTCTCTTGAAAATATCCTTTGAACTGCTTTAATGCGACCCTCTTCTCATCAAGATGCTTGGCTTGCTTACTCTGATACCACCACATGGCTGTCTTTCCTTGCAAGTGATAGGTTGCAATTCTTGTTTCTACCCTCGAGGGGTAATCGTGCTGTTGGAAATATTTTTTCGTTTCCAACAGTTGGGCCTCAACCTCTCCCTTCCTATGCTCACCTCACCATTGAAAGTAAGTGGCTTGATTTTCCTGAGTTCACCTTGCAATATGCCTCCCTCAGGCCTTCTCCTCTGTCTCTAGACAAGAGACACACTTGGGATGCTCCCTGGCCTTGAACTGACATGAGCTCTCCTAGTGGATTGCTCTGGGGAATGATGGCGCCTGCTCCTGCTCCTTGACTTCCTGGATTGCTTTGGGGAATGATGGTGCCTGCTCCTTGACTTCTTGTCATTCCCATTCTCATCCCTTCTGCTATGGGATTTGGATGCCGTCACTTGTCTAGCACTAGCTTCTTGCTTTGTGCCATAGTCTTTGTTGGCTTTCTTCTGCAACATGTTCAAGCTCTGTAGTATCTCTTTCTGAGTTTTCATAATCTTTTCATTATCAACCCTATAACTTTGCATTGTCTTTGTAGGCTCTTCATAGTTATAGGCTCATGCTTGTCTCTTCTTCCATTAGACTTGGTCCCAACATTTCCCATGCTGACATGCAGCCCTCTGAATTCTTCTTCATGACTGTAGGACCCTTGGGCATCCTCCATTGCCGTGGTTCTCATACAGGAACCAAACTGCCTTCTTGAACCTCTAAATTATGCAAGAAAATGTGCATGCGAATAAATCTTTGTTAGATAATCTCTCTCTCTCTCTCTCTCTCTCTATATATATATATATATGTATATATATATACACACACAATTTTGGAAAGAATGCATAAATTTTTCTTCTCTTTAATGCCACCAATCATCTTCTTTTGAGTTGACTGCAAAATTTACTGCTCAAATTAATTTTCTGGGTCGTTGGATGTATTCTCCTTCTCAAGACCTTTCCATTGACTATTCATTTTTCTAATTGTGAGTTTCGAGCATAAAGTTATGGTCTTTAGAAGTTTTGACTGTTTTCCCTTTTTAACCTTGTATGCTACAAGTGTCCTCTCTCTCCCAACACATTTTAAGCTGTCTAGAATTCAAATCTGGCTCGATGGCTGACTTCTATAGTCGATGAGCTTTCCATACACTACTCTTGGACCCCAAACCGATTCCTAAGCTAGGAGTTATGCCCTCTAGAAGTAATCTGGTACTGAATTTCACCCTTAATTGTTTAGGCTGTAACTTTTTCATACAAGCTTTGTTCTGCGCTTAGAATAGTTCGTTGGAAAGCTCTCTTTGGGCTCTTTTATTTGCGCTGCAAAGCCAGAGTGTACCTCTGTACACTTTGTTCTCATGGCTTTTCATTGCCTAAAAACATCATTTAAGCCCTAAAAAATGCCCTGCAAAAACAATAAAACTTTCTGATAAATTTGATTGGTTATTGCTTATACGACATTGATTTTATTCTTGGTTTCCAGGCCATCGATCATTGGGGAATGATTCCCCCTTCTTTTGCTTCTATAAGCTTTCGATCCGGTCCGGTCGGCGGGCTTCGACTATTGAGCTACCAGGCACTGGGGAAATGCTTCCCCCTTCTCTCGCTTCTATAAGCTTCCGGTCCGGTTCGGTCGACGAGCTTTGGCCATTGGGCACCAGGGAAATACCTCCCTTTCTCCTCGTGGAACTTCAACTTCAAGTCGGGCCACCGGAACATCGGGCATCGAGCCACCAGGAAATGTTTCTCCCTCCCCTCGTGGAACTTCTATTCGGCTTTGGTCTAGTCCACCGACCATCGGTGAGAACACTTCCATGATCCTTCTTCCCAAGTGAATTTTTGTCTGGTGAACGACTTCTCTTGTGGGGGGCTTGACCTCTGCACCACTCTTACAATGACACATGGCAGCGGGACAAACCTATCTTAGGGCGACAACTGGCATGTACAGTGGATTACTCGACACTGAATGGGCATAAGGTCTAGACGTTGAGGTGGCAACAAAAAAATACTCTATGCACAAGCTTTGTCAAGTTCCATGGCTCTTCATGCTTCATGCACAAGTAGAAAAGGGTGTAGTGTTAATTATAAACAGGGTATGCAAATCCTCCCCAATGCATGTTCAATAATTAACTCAGATCGCAGATCGATGGCAAGGAATCCATGCAGAGGCTAGATCAATGACTATTGTGCACTGGTCTTCCGAGAGGCATACCTCTTGATCCCGATGCCCACATCAAGCAAATGACGACTCATTGGAAACCCAGGGCCATGAAGATTTTTTTAGACATGGTTTTCATGGCTGGAATAACAATACTGAACCACATTCTTCTCTTCTTCACTGTGGTCTTGTAGCAATAATTTTCACCCAAAAGAAAAATCTCATCTAGATTCCAAACAACTTCTTGCTATCATGTAGCAGGATCTTGCAGGCCCAGTGTTGCAACCTTTCATTTTGATGCTATAATGTAACGTTCCCCAGCTTAACCCAGGAACATTACTTGCAAAAAATGCACATAAAAAGAAAATTTTCTGCTAACTCATTTCCTATAGCTTACCAGCTACGATTTTACACATATTTGACCAGATTATGATACCCATAATGAAATGCATCTACAACATTCTAAATGAATATGAATGCAACTATTAAACTCATTTACAAGAGCAATTAAACCATTCACATACATAGAGTTAAGCACAACAATTAAACTCATGAAATAACTCAGAAAATAGATCAACACTTATCTTTTAAAACACTTGTGCAACCAGTTGCTTGGGAAGGACGTTCCACCCAACCATACACTTGTTGTTCTATATTTCAACAAGAAGTCTTCCCCAAGCTGAGGTTAGGAATCCACAAAAGAAGGGTGCCTCTCACAATCCACTCACAACTCAGTATCACACAATCCACTAGTATTCTCCTACAACTATCTCGAATTTCCTCCATCTCTCTTCCTCTTGACCTGCYCAACCAAAGGAATGTACCCCTTCACTGCTTTCAGTCCATCGGGCGTCCCATTCGTTTATCAAGGTTTCTCTGGCATAGRTAACCAAGAATCTCTCTGCTAGGAACTCAAGGGAACTCACTGTGAGAAAAGCTACTAGCAACCCACAACAAACACTTGTTACAGTGCAACCCACTCACAAGTTCATTCTTCAGATCTGATAACCCAACTCTTCGATTTCTAGCTCAGGAATGCTCCAACATGCTCCAACTTCGCCCCAGCCTTCCTGGTCTAGTTCTAGTGCTCTTTTTCCTGTTCTCCCTTGCTGTTCATGTAAAAACTAAATGTGTAAAACTGCATGTAACTGCCCATACGAATTTCCTCTATTTTTCCAAAGATAGTTGACTGCTCACTCTGACCAATGTTGATTGTACTTCAGCCCCCCATGCTCTCCAATAACTATGGGATGTGACTCTCACACCCACCCTCTTACATGAGTTTAATGATTGGGCTCTCATACACTCAAACAAAAAATTAGAAGTTACAGATCGTTACATGTATCATACACTCAAAATATACATGTTATAGATCGTTCAAAAGGCCTATGCAGGCCCACTTCAAAACCTTTGACCCTTCTATCCTCTTCCTCCCTATAGCTTTATGCTTACTAACTACACTGTCGAAAAAAAAGGATTGTGCTGTCTTACAAAGTCTGTACAAGCATGTCTTGACCATTTGTAGAGAAAAATACTCAAAAGCGGAATTCCATGGCTTTGGTTTCTATTCCATCAAAGAATTCATAGAAACTGAAGGAACCATTTTGAAGTTCTAGAGCTTCTATAGAAAGCTCATCTGCTTTGGTGTTGAGCTCTCTCAAGATGTGGTGGAAAGACAACCATTCAAAGCACTTAAATGCTTGCTAAATCTCTCTCATAACTATGGCGAAGTTGGTTTTTTGTATAGAGATTTTTCCCTGTGCCCACTCAATAACCAATTTGGAGTCACCCAACATGTATAGGTTTCGAATATCCTTTTGCTTTGCTGTCTCTAGGAGGGTCCATAGCGTTATGAGCTCTGCTCTATTGTTTGTCCCTCCACCTGGAGCATATCTGATGTAAATGTAATGATTTTGATTGATAAATAAGACAATTCCCACTCCACATTTTGGCGGGTTCCCTTGATTGGCCCCGTCAAAGTAGCCCCACGAGATTTCATAGTCAAGGGAGGGGAGTATAGGAATGCGTAGTTTCTCTCCTCTTGGGTCTTCTATAAACTCGACCGCTTGACTAAGAGTGAGGGTTGCTGTTACTTTAGGAAGCACCATTTTTCCTAGAAAATAACATTGTTGCGGGCCCACCATATATTAGAAATCATTAAGCTTGGTAAACCTGCATAAAGACTAACTGATCTGTCCTGTATCCATTTCTTGAAACAGTCTTCCAAGCTGTCCTTGTTCCAATCTGCTTTATCATTAAGCTTATCCTTATTAGACCTGGCCTGCATAGGGGCAAGTTACAAAAAGGTGAGAAACTGATTTAGCGTTTGATTTGTAGAGAGCACAACGACTGGGTCCACACCATCCCCTCTTTAAACCGTTATCCCAAGTCAGGAGTTTGTTATTCAAGGCCAACCAAAGGGTAATTATACATTTGAGGGGGGCTTTGAATTTCCACATCAACTTCCACCACCATTTTAGCGAGATTTCAAGTCTAACTTATTGCCAGGATTTATAGCTTAGTTTTGTCGTGAAGGGCCCATCCTTTGGGTCCTTAGACCAACGTAATGAGTCCACAGACTCATCGTCAAGGGTGATGAAGTTTTCACACAACAACGAAATGAAAGAATCCCATTCTCCAGACAGGGCATCGGGAAGCCCCAGAGAGGCAACATCTCTCCAACCTGCGTGACCTCTCGACTGAGGGTCCGCTATACGAACATCATACAAAGTGAAGATGTTTAGGGCTCATAGGATCTGGTGCAGGGGTTCCGAGAGCCTGAAGTTATTTTTGGCCCCTAGCCAAGTGTCCTCACCCACTAGAACGCTGTGCCCATTGCTTATTTTCCATACCGTCCAACTGTCTACCATCGAGAAGGAGTCCACCAGGGCCTTCCAGACTATGGAGCCTTTTGAGGACTTAACCGATGCGTGGAACCAATCGGCTATAGATAAGTTGGCGAAGTACTTTGAGTTCATCACACGAACCCATAATGAGTTCCCTTGGGTTAATCACCATAAATTTCTACCAGCGAACAAGCGTGCAAAGGGTCGTATGTCCTTTAGGCCCCAACCTCCATATTCCTTTGGAGCTGCGATAAAAGCCCAATTGGCTAGGTGAATTCCTCCTGGAAAGTTCTGGTCCTACAACTTAGTCTGCGCACCTTCTCTAAAACTCCTTTGGGAATTGCTGCTATGGAATTCCAGTAAACTGGAATACCTTCCAATACTGCTTTAAGCAAAACAAGCTTTCCTCCTCTTGACAACGTCTTGCACACCCATATAGATATCCTTGCTTCCACTTTACGAATTAGCCAACACCCAATTCTCCTTTCTGCAATAGTCCTGTTTGAGGAAGAAACCTAAGTATTTTACCCCTTCAACTAGGTTTTTCCTTTGAGCAAGGATTAAGTTTAGAAAGGAGTTCGATTCAACCTCTAAGCAGTTATTGGACAAAATACATGATTTCTTCATATTAATCATCATTCCCGTAGCTCGACAGTACAGATATATGATTCTTTTTAGCATAACCAGGTCTCTTAGCGATCCATACACACTGCAAAAGAGATCATTAACAAACAGTAAATGAGAAACCGTCTCCGAATTTGTCACCTTTACCCCTCTCAACAGTTCATTAGACCCAACTTCTTTTAGTAATGTGCACAGAGCTTCTGCGATTATTAAGAATAGGAAGGGGGAAAGGGGGCATCCTTGGCGTAGACCTCTCGAGGCTCTGAAAAAACGTGAAGGTGAGCCGTTTATTAGAACTGCAAAGGATGCACTCTGGAGGCAGCCCATGATCCAATTCACAGTATTTAAATTTATTCCCACTTGAATGAGAACCAGGCGCAAGAAGGTCCAGTTCACCCTATTGTAGGATTTTGACTGGTCAATTTTAAAATGGCTGCTTTGAGGTTCTTTTTTTTACAAAGTGGAGTACGTCTTGGGCTATTGATACAACTTCGTGAATTTGCCTGTTCTGCAAAAAACCAAACTATTCTTGTCCCATTACTTCACATAGCATTGGCCTTAATCTTCTGGAAATGATCTTAGTTATCAACTTGTAGACTACATTACAACATGAAATTGGTCTGAAGTCCTCAAACGAGTCAACATTTTGTTTTTCAAGGCTAAGGCACATAAATGTTGAATTAAGAGAGCCATGGATTCTTCCTACCCTCTGAGATTCTCTCACCATTAGAAGCAGATCATCTTTGAGTAAGTCATAACATGTTTTAAAAAATTCAACTGTGAAGACATCCTACCTAGGTCTTTTTCCATTCTGCATGAATGAGAGGGCTGCACAAAGTTCCGATTCCGTCACCTCCTCTTCCAATGACCTATTCATCTCTTTTGAGAAGATCGGTTGAAACTTTGTCACAACTTCAAGTATTTCCTGGATGGGGCAGCCCGCAGAGGTTGTGAAAAGATTTTCGAAATATCTTGCTCTGACTTCGGCCTTATCATGAAAAGAGCTTACCATAGACCCTTCTTCATTCTTAATTTTTCCCATATCGTGTTGAGATTCCTTTCGTGGTTAGCAAAATGGTGAAAGAATTTCGTATTGTTATCTCTTCCCTGTAACCACAGGGCCCTACTTTTCAGGCGCTACTCTTGCTCCTCTTTTTTCAGCCACAAATTTCTCATTTCCTCCAGTGTTTTGAGCTTCTCTAACTGAGCCAGGCTTAGAGGGCCTTCATCAATTCTATTAAGGAGGCTTGAAAGTTTGTCCTCAATCTTCGATATCTCCCTGTGCCTCTTGGATTTCTAGATAGGAAGCCACTGTTTAATGGCGTTTTTTGTTCTCTTTAGGTTGGGTTCATGTTCAACCATCAGAGGGTCGGGCTTTAAGGGAGACGACCTTTCCCACGAAGAGGATACCAATTTCTTTAGGTCTTCGTCTTCCAACCATACCTAACTAACTTTTAAAGAAGCTGGAGGGGATTCAGTTTTGGACTTCCACTGTAAAGAGATAGGACGGTGGTCAAAAATCCCGCCATCCTCCACTGTAGATTTGAACTTGAAACCCCTTTCCAAGAGCGCCTCAGGTACTAGAAATCTATCCAGTCTCTTCGCTACATCATCGTTTCCTGTTTTGAAGTTATGCCATGTAGGGGTAAGATTTGCTGGTTCTAGGTCTACTAGGAGAGAGTTCTCAAGGAAGGAGAGAAAAAAACCTCTCTGGTGATCTTCTCTTGGGTTTGACCCGCACACCTCTCTGAGAGAGAATGAATTTAGGTCTTCTCCTATCATTGAAAGGGGGTCATTAAAGACACTTGCAGATTTCAATTCTTCCCAAAATGGGACACTGTTAAAGTAAGGTCCATAAATGTTAACAACCGAAAATGAAAAATCACTATCTTTATGTTTAAGCTTGAAAGAGATAGATGACTAGACGAAAGAAGAAGATAAAAGCCTTAAAATTGGGAATCCATCCAATGAGAAGCCTTCTCGACATTCCCTCGGCATCTACTGAGCTGAATGACCAATTTCTAAACTAGGAACCCACTACTTTCATGGCTTTTTCTCCTGTACACATTGTCTTCTGAAGCATGATTATATCAGGCTCGAGGCTTAAGAGCAACCTCTTGAGGGCTAGCTTTTTCTGGGGGCCCCCAATCCATCTAATGTTAAATGAAAGAAGAATCATTTGGTTTGGGGGGGCAGGGTGCTCCTCGCTGTAAGGGCCCTGGTGATTGTAGATTGGGTGCCTTTACATATTTCAACTGCATCCTTTTCCTTGGCCTTAAACAGATGCGACTTTCTTCCGACCTGCGAGACTTGAGGAGGATCTAAGGCTAGTCCTCCCCTTGAGGGGATGGGCACTTTCGGGCGATCCTTTGAGCACAAGGCATAGCCTTTTGTTGGGGGAGAGGGGGGCTTATGATCCAATGGGGGAGGGGGATGGGAGCTTAACGACTCAACGACAATT
>JZKD02S0273866.1:281193-293550 GCA_000966675.3 Picea glauca
CGAACAAACAGGAGAAGGGGGGCGAGGGTTAGGGGAAGAGGCCCTCACTGGGTCACTTTCACATAGGGGAGGGGAGACAGGATAGATACGGGCGAGACCTCACCTGCGGACACTACAGACGAGGGAAGGGAGGAGAGGGGAAGGAGAGAGGGAGGGTCCTCAACTTCATCCTCTGACAAAACTTCCAGAATCATGTCAAATGAAGGAGCAGTATCATAAATCGAAAGAAAAATTTGCGTACCTGACTGGGCGACGCAGAGAGCCAAATCCTCCAATGCTGTGCTTGTAGCTACCACTTTTCTAGTGCTAATGCCGACTTCCGCATTTTTTCCATCCACCAAGATTGCTTCCATTGAGTCCAATCTTCCAATAGTGGATTTCCTTTGCCATACCTTTGGCGAGGATTGGCCTAAAGGCGAAAAGCGCGAGCACTGAGCACGAATGTGCCCGATTTCATGGTAACCATGGCATTTAAAGAGTAGCTTCCAATAGTCTACCCTTTGATGCCAGGTTAAGTCCTCAAAAACAATGTCTAGACTGCCCACCATTCCTTCTCGAACGTCCACCTCAACTTGGATCCACGCCCAACGACAATCCTTCTTGGAAGCCCAATTTGGCTCGAACCCTGTAAATGTACCTAACTTGTTGCCAATGAACTCTAACGTCTCTCTAGACCAGAAGGCCAAGGGTAACTTAGGCAAAATTGTCCACGCCTTCATATGAGCCACTCGCTCCCAAACAAGATCAAATTCCACTGTCCAAGATTTTAGTGTTAGCCCCGATGGTCCCCATGTCTAGTTTCTCCGCAGCAACTCCACACAGTCTTCCTCAGAACACAAAATAAAAGAATTCCAACGCCTAGCCAACACATGGGCCTCTGGGACATAGCTGAGCAATGGCTTCCAGTGCTGGTCTATCCACTTCTGAAGGGCCTTCTCTCTAGTAGAGTTTCCATTAAACTGACCTACCGGCATCTTACCATCATAGTGAATAACTTCCGCAATGGGAATGTCCTTGCCTACTATCATCCTAACAGAGGCACCTTTTTCTTGAATGCACTTCGAACTCTTCTTTGATCTAGAATCAAATGTATCCTGAACCTTAACTCTATTGCGGACAACCTCCACTTCTCTTTCCAAACCGGCTTGGGGATTGCCATAGTGGAACAACTCCGACTTCGAATGCACAAATGGCCTCGAAGGGCAAACCTCAAAGGAAAGAGATCCACGACCTTCACGTCTTTCGAAGCCATAGATTGGCACATTAATTTGAGAATTCTCCACCGGACAATTTTCCTCCTTCGCTCGTTCGTATGAGGTTCCGTAGCCACCAAATCTAGGCTCAGAATCCGAGTGGGGAGGGGATTTAGACAGTTTCCCTCTTTTCATAAATTCCTCCTGCGTTAAAAAGTCCCAGACACATGACGGGCTTGCGTCATAATCCAGTTCAGTGTCGTCTAAGGTCTCCATCTGTCCCTCCAGATGCGCCTTACCGTAGAGGTTCTCGGGGCTGCCAAAAGCAGGGGAGGAAAAAACACCAGATAAGGGAGTCGGATCTCTAAAGGGGCTGGGAAAAGGATAGAAAGGGCCGGAAAAAGGAGAGGGCAGGGAAAGGAGGGCCTAAGGCCCTTGCTCTCGGTCTTATTGGCCGAAAAACATCTTTGCAAGTGCTAGCCGTAGAGCTCCCTCCCCCCCCCCAGAAAATTAGAAGTTATCCCCAAATGATAATAAATTCAGGAAAATGGGCTGAAGTAATACCCATATTTAATTTCCCCCCCTTGGACCCCTCTTAGACACTCTCTTCCCTTGTGGAAAACTCAGCCCCCATCTCTGTCCATATCCCCAGTAGCTGGTATCACATTATATTTATTAAAAATCAGAATATACATTTCGCATATCACATCGCTTGGCCATAGCCGCATTCATATCTACATTATGCATTAATTAAACCAGGGATTATAGTGGAGATGTTACAAAGAGGCCAGATAAAATTTGGCTAACTTTGCCGAATGTTAACAAGTATAAATGCTAAATCTCTGTTACCTGAGTTATGAGAGTGAAACTGCCATTTTCAATGTGTTAGCCAGGAACATGTTAAATATCTGTGCTGGAATGTTGTTTGGGTATGTCCTGTATGAATAAATGAACATGTTAAATATCTGTGCTGGAATGTTGTTTGGGTATGTCCTGTATGAATAAATGTACACATGATGTAGCACTCTCTATTGGAATACCTATATTTGATGGATGAAATTACCAAAGTACCGCCGAAATACCTGCGTGCCACGGTGCTATGCATAATTGATGGTAATCTGTTAAAGACAGAATTACTACATATTGGTGGTATGATGTATCTTTGCATATTATGGTTGCTTCTCAAATGTTATATATGCTAAACTTGTAGTGTTGTGAACTTTAAAAATAAAGTTTATTAAGCTATATAATTTGTCTTATATTGTAAATTTGTATATATTTATATATAATAATATATATGTTATATGAAGTAAATTTGAATATATTTATTGTTTTTATAATTTATATTATATATTCAAAACATAAGAATATATATATATAAGTTGCACGAAACGGGGAAACGTTTCTGAGTTTCCGAAACCGGGAAGATATGAAACAGGCCCTCAAAAAATGGAAATGCCTGGGGAAACACCATATATATATATAGTTTAAAAAAAAAAGCATTATTAAAAAAATAAAGCATTAAAAATATATAGTTTTAAAAAAAATAAAGCATTATAAAGCATAAAATCATCGGAAACCAGGCCATATGGGTATGGTACGGCCCCAAAACGCCGGCGGCCGTACCGTATGGCGTTTCCCTTTCGGGAATTGCGTATGGTACAGCCACCGGCGTTTCGGGGCCGTACCATACCTGTTTCCCCATACCGTACCGGCCTTGGAAACAGAGGGGGGGGGGGCGTTTCCTGCAACATATATATATATATATATTTAATTAAATGACTAATTTTATTGAGTTTTTTTGTTTGACTAATTTTTTTCAAATTTCAATGTTTCTGAATTCCAACATGAACATGAATCATATGACTTAGTGAGGCTTTATGAGACTCTCCCTCTCAGGATCATGGGCATTAGGGAGCTGAGGACGGCCAAAAAGCCTCCCAGGATCATCCAGCCAAGTCCTCTCAGCTTGGGGCACTCCCTAGACAACATAATTAGATAGTGCATCGAATCCCTTTCCATGTTTAACTCCGCGGAATACACCTCCTTCTTGCCTTCTTCCTCTTCATCCTGTTTTACAGATTTCTAGATACTGTTTTGCACACTCTCCTCTTTCTTCCTCTTGCATCTAATATTAGTTCTTGTTTTCTTTGATCATGTTATATTTTCCTTTATGCTTTCGAGGTAGATTAGGGCATCCCTATACATTGGTATCACTGATTGTTCCTTCCAGTCCCATTGACCTTTCTTTTAGTCATTTGTTGGACATTGATAAAATATTGTTATCTTATCTTAATATTCATTTTTATATAAGGAGGTGATCCATGATAGTTGCTGATATGTTGGTTCTCTTGGTTCTTTCAGTACAATATGAAGTGCTGTAGTGTTCTTGTTCTCCTTGTTAGTTCTGTTAAGATATGTAGCATTTTATAGGATCTTAATAGGCTTATAGTTTATTCAGGGCTTTCTTTTTCCAAGGAAAAAACGAGTAATTTTATTAGAGGTAACAAAATTACATGAGCGGAATACCATGAGTGGTATTTCAACCACCCCTGTCGGGTCAGTGTCTGAATAAACTGAGAGGTCTAAGTCTAAAAAAGACTGGCTGATTGTGATATCAGCATAGAGAAGAACCATAAAAACAAAATACACTATTACAGAACTGGGGGCTACTGAGCCACCCTAGCAGCAGCTAATTACAATTACAAGCAAAAAGAAACAGGACCACAGTACTACGTAACATCAACATAGTTTGGTCTTTTCTTCAGAATTTTCTTCCTGTAGCATTCAAAGTTCAAACAATATGGAATTCTTTCAACAACTCAGCTCTGATACAGTGAGAGTTCTAAAGCCGTGATTCATGAAAATAAGAAGAAATTTGTCACTGGAGGGACTTTTTGATCTCCCAAGTGCCTTCTTTCATCTCCAGGCTGCCCTTGGATAGTCTATCAGCTTCCATGTTTTTTACCTGTATACATGAGCAAAAGTGATGTGAGTGAAAGAAGATTGCAATTGCATGATGTCTCGGAACAGAGGCTGTAGCATGAAGTTTCTTATCTCATAATCACCTTTCATCCACTGAATCACAAGGAGGGAGTCCCCAAGGACTTGTATTTGAGAAATTCCCTTTTCAAGAACAAGGATTAAAACCAATTTAAGGGATGTGAGTTCATTGTGGTTGTTTGAAGAATGACCAGTTCTGGCTTTGAAACTGAGGAAATGATTTTGTGAGAAGTATGTTATTCCTCCTGCTCCTCCCTTAGGTGGAGCACCTTGGGAGGCTCCATCGAAAAATGCCCAGGGAATTTGAGTGTCAATGTTTATATCAGAGCTCCGAGCATGATGAAGGACAGAGGAGAATTGGGGAAAGGCACTTAAAATATTGAGACTTTGGGAAGCACATCTGAATTTCATTCAGGGCTTTTATAACAAACAGTTGGTTATTTGTCACCAATTTTGATTATCTTTATATCTTCTTTAATCTAGTATATTTTCCTGATGGACTTTCTGTATTCTTTGTTTCATATTTAATAAAAATATGACATAATGTCCATCGGAAGTATTCTATATCTGAAATAACTCTTGATAATATATATGCCTTGTAGAGAGCTCAAAAGGATTGAAAAACTATTTTGCAATTATAATGATATGTAAGAGACTAAGTAGCTCTATATTATGTGCCAAATGTCTGTCATTAAATAATGCATTGATTTATAATGGATCAACTTAAATATGAAAAGCTTGATAAATAGAGTCCTTACGGCATAAACACAGAAGTGATTCTGTTAATGTTATCTGGACTTATTACAATATGTTTTTTTGTTTCTTTGATAGTTAAAAGAGAGGAACTGTATCAATTTTACACGAATATGATACAAAATTGGGATGCACTGAGCTAATCTTTGAGGGGAAGTTATATGATTTGCCTGCATAGATAAAACTGAGATTCTGGTCTATGACATATTAGGTTTTCTTAAATTTATGCATTGTAATTTCTATCCTGAAGCAAAATTTGCCTTGTATATCATTTTAATTTTTAACATTGTTAATTACTATATATAAACAATAATAAAAAAATAATGTGAAATGTCAAAAATGAGGATGTTGTAGGTGCCTGTGTGCTTGCTCCATGCCTGGGCAGATGCCTTCATTCTTTGATCTCTGATACAATCAACTTTCTCCTTATGCTGGCATACTGGTTACAACTTCTTTACCTTTCCTTTCTGTGTCCCTTGTCATGTGCTTCAGATGCTAGCTAATTATCGAATTGCTTCTTTATTCCTCTCTGCTTGCTTAGATACCTGTACAATAAAATCTCTCAGATTGTCCAGATCCACTTCGTCCTTTCATTCTGCCTTTTTATCCTCACTTCCCACCTCTCCCTTGACATGATTTACCATTCCATAAGCTCTTTCTGTGCATGCTCAAATTTTTGCATCCAAACAAACTGCTGATGAACTGTCTATCGTTGAAGGTTTTGGCCATTGACTGGGAGGAATCTAACTCCCCCCCCCCATGTGTTGCAATCTATAAGTGCTAAGGCCAATCTTTTCAGCCACTTGAAATGGCCCGAGCCATAGTTGGAACTTTGATAAGAGCTCTCTGTTATGAGAGGAAAAGATGAGTCCCAGTTGTAGGCATAGTAATTGAAAATGGTTGTTTTGCTCTATGGCTTTATGGTGTTTTTTTTTCTCTTTTTTTGGGGTTAACTGTATTAAAATGAGCAAAATGCAGCCAAGTCAGTTAATGGTCCATATTCCAGAACGGAAAAAAATTAGGGTTAAAAATAGTTGATTTTATTCTCAACATTTATGCCATAGGTTTTGGGAACGTGGAGGATTTAGTTTTAGTTGTAAACATCTGTTTCTTACGAGGAATTTTTATATTATCGGTGAATTATTATTATTTTTTATATTTTTAAAACTGTGTAATTTATCCTTTTTAGTTTCCCATCTCGCTTATTTGTTCGGTTTGCCCTTTTTTATTGTATTTGACGTTCATTATATTGAATGTATTGTACGCAAATTGTGACTATGGTTGTGGGCTTGAGGGATCATGATCAATTTCTTAATGATAGCCTGTGCCTCTATTGATAGCCATGATTCTTCTCACATCCCATTGATGCATCACTATCGAACCCCACCATGATCATGGAGTCTTTCCTTATTGTCTGCCCTGTTGTCAATCTATTTTTTATTTTCCTCAAATTTCAATCTTTAGACACATGCATTGGATTCAACTATCAACGTGTCCAAGGATAACACCTTAGATTCACTTTCTTCACCCATGGCATTAGCACTAAACTTATTATGGTAGGGGTGGAAATTATAATAATCTTCCATTTATATGGTTTATAATGCCAAAATAGTCAAATTGATGAAATAACTAAGTGATTATTAATTTCATTAAGGAATTTGAATTTTAAATGATCAATAAAAATGATTTTGGAGTTGAAATTAAACACATTTTGGGAATAAGGAAGCATGAATTTCTAATAGTAATAGAAATTAAAGAAGTTGTACTTTTCACCTTGATATAGCACTGGCAAGGGTGCTTGCCATGAAAGGGGCGAAATATGGCTTGAACAGGGGTGTTGTAGATAGCAATCCACACCTTGATACTGAACTGGTAAGGGTGCCTGTCATGAAAGGGGCATGTAGCTTAATGGTAGAGTAGCTTGCTAGCTGTGGCTGAAGTCTGATAACAGAGTATGCAATTTTATCAAATTCTTATCTGTTAAAATTTTCAAGGACTGTTACCTTTCTTACAAGTATTGGTGGCTGCTATACATTCTATGACTAGTCCCAATACTATGGGCAGATAATGAATTCCTTAGGAAAGTATTTATTTGAATGTTTCAAAGTTATTAATCTATTTTTATTAAGACACTAGTCTAAAACTAGATTGACAAAGATTAGCTTCTGGAGTTTTTCCTGGTCGTGCCTTAAAATAACATCTTTTAAAACAGCAGTTACTGCTCTTGTGGCCAGGTCAAATCAGTTGGGTTTCATCAAGGAGTAAAACATTTTTATGCAGAGTCCCGTCAGCTCTATTTCTGGCCCTTTTGATAAATTGGGCCTTTCAAACTGCAGTTACCTCTCTTAGGGCCATGGCAAATTACAGTAAATTTAATTAAGGATAAAAATGTCGTGCATGGAATTGTGTTTGCTTTATCTGGTAGTTGAGTTTTGGCCGAAGTCATTCAAATTAACAAAAATAATTATGCAATGGACCTCCGATGCTATCAGAGTTCTTCAGAGTGCCTTCATGTGTCTTGCAAAAAAGCTTGGAAGATGTTGCCCTTAACAATGGCAGTATTGTATCAGATTATTCACCTTTGCCTATGAGTGCCAAGATGAATGCATATAGCAGTTAGAGGGATTATTAGGCTGCGTGAAGTTCTCCTCAGGCACATACAGTTATAACAGTGAAATTCACCTCTTTTGAAAACAGTAGCTGTGTTGAGATGTCATTACCTAGGTGAGTGAGAATTACGCTCAATGGAATCTGCCACATCTGGAAATCTCCCTGCCATGAGTCGTGCAATTTTTCACATAATCATATTGTTTTCTCAACTTCATTGTCATCACTTTTCTACAATGAAAATTTCAGACATCTGTAAATTTATCCTCTGCAAGCCATTAGAGACCTGAAGCCAAGTTTCTGATTGATGAGTACATTGGTCAGTTTGCAAGATTTATAACTCAATATAACTTGCATTCTGCACGCTTCTTAATCCTGAGACAATGTGTAGTGCTTTTAAAATCTAGGCTAATGTGGGCTTTAAGGATATTTGCTATTCTCAGGCTGAGTTGCATAGGCAACAGTATGTGATGGCACATAATTGATATACTCTGAATTATTCTTCTAAGATAACATTTGTTGTATATGACATGTAGCTTCCTACAGTTTTCCAGTTATGTCAAACATCTAGCTTCTTGTACCTATGGATGATTTGTGTGTATAATCCAGTGTTTTAAAAACCGGTGAACTGGAACCGGAACCGGCCGGTTTTACCGGTTTGATGGCTGACCGATTCGAACCGGTCAATAAACCGAACCAACCGCTTCCGTCTGGACCGGCTGTGAATGATCCCAGATAAATATGGATTTTGGAGGTGGCTTATGAGACATTAAATACACCAAAAGCTTTGTGTATCTGAAAGCTAGCTAAGGGTGTAAGCCCTAGGTTGATGTGATAACATTCTCCCTCACTCTAGTACTAACATTGCTAGTGGTTTCAATGCCATGCCTTGTGAGATCTCTCTGGATTTTGGTTGTTATATATGTAATGTCCTTGCAATTACAAATTGTCTTATTACAATGGCATAGCCCTATGATGGCATTTTGTTCCACATTAATACTCTCCTTCCTTACCACATGTATGTGTGTGTTGTATATATTCCCACATGGTTAATACTATAATCTTGAAGGGGTAGTAACTTTTCTTTTTTGTCTTCTCACAAGGACTTGAAAACTGAAGTGTTTTCTCTCATTGGGTTATGATTCTGCTGTTTAATTTTTTCACTCTGCCTGGTGAAGTAGAAATATTCTTTTGTGGACAGTTCAAATTGAGGATTGTTTTATTCAGAGCTTCAGATTTGCCAGCTTCAATACTGTAGTCTCAACTGTTATTATCATGCTGATTGAACTGTCACAAAAGGTTCAATGGTGATTGTCAGGATGCATTGTAGATTGATTGCCATTTGTGAGCCTAACAAGCTTGTTTGACTCCGAAACAAATGAAATTTACATCAGTTACGAACTTCCTAACTTGGATTCTGGACCAAACTACCTAACTAAATGTTGTACAAATTCAATTTATAGATATTTTTACAGAAATATTGACATGTAATACCAGCTTAGATCGTTTTACAGAAATATTGACATATAATACCAGCTTCAGTTAGAGAGAAGGGCCTTTCCTCTCTTTCATCTTCCAAGTTAGATTGTGCATCCTTAAATTATCAATGTGCTTCTTTCCTCCCTTGAAAACAGATTAGACAAACCAGATAGATGATGACAGTGACATTGTTACTTGATAATCTCAAAGCATTTCCCTTCTGCTTCACAGTTGGTTGTCATATTTATAAATTCGTAGCTTGTAGATTAATGTTTTAGTTGTTCATCATGATCTATTTATAGCTGAATTTTTATTTGAATTTTGAAGCAAAATCTTGGAAAGCCTGTCTATAAGGTTCTATCATGATCCTACTTTATTTTAATGTGTCCATATTTGTAAATTGTATGTGCAGGGTGCGATAATGGGTCCACTGATCCTTACTTTCATGATGGCATTAAAAAATTTATATGGTGAATTTGTGCTGGCTTCCCTGAAGGAAGTGAATAACTAATTTTGTGGGAAGAAATCACTGATCTTGTATGATTTATTTATTCATTGATTTATATTGTAGGCATTGATCCCTCTATCCATGCAGCCTATTCTTATCAGTATGTCTGAGATTTCATCCTCCTTGATCTTGCTTCTATTGTTTACTGGCCAGTTCTGTTGTGAAGGATGTCAAGTCTCTTGATTGTGTATAGGCCATTCCTGTTGTCAATTGGTACTTTGGCTGAAAGTGTTGTATGAATTCGGGTAAAAGGTCCAGTATGACTGGAATGGCCCTTGATTCATGGATAAATTCTTATTTATAACTTGTTAATGGAGCTAAATTCAAGGAAGAGAGTTTTTTGATATCAGTTAGCCAGAAGAAAACAGCCTTTACATGCAAGGGCTGGGGTCCTAAAATTTTAGACCTTGTATTTATAAATTTTGAAGTCATTATGTTACTGATTATCAAAGAGTGGCTGCTTCATCCTTTTAGCCTTTCACCCTTTCATTTTTAACTAAGCTCTAATAACCTGAAGCAGGTGAAGTTATCTAGTAGGGTTCAGTTGTGTTCAAGGAGTGCATGATTTGGTGTTGTATAATATTCTTTACATGTATCAATTCGTATTTATTTTAATAGAAGTCTGAAAAATATGATGTAAATCCTTGTTACATTTGAATGTTGGAACATTTACCTAAAGATGGTAAAATTTGGTTGCCTGACCACAGCTTAGATTCAAGTTATTTGCATTAACCAACACAATTCTAAACAGTAATGATTGTCCATATGTCAGGTTCACTCTCCATTTATTCCCTATAGCCTGAAACTATGGGTTTGTTTAGTGTTATATTCTTCCTGGTCTTTAGAGATCTTGTTAGGGATATGGCCAATATCACGACTTAAGTTAGAGCTGCCTAGGGTTCATGGGTATGATCCTATTCTTTGTATTTGGGATTGGGGTCCTAGCTTTTGCATGGTCCATAATTGATGTTATTAGACCGGTACACGTCTTTAGCATGTTGTGCAATTAGATATAACATGGCTGAGTATAATACTGAGGTGTCATGCGATGGCAATGGGTAGGCAAGGTTGGTGGGATCATGAAAAGATGGGTTCAAATATAGTGTATATTATTCTGTTATTATTGTTAGTTGCTTTGGAGTTGGAAATAGAAGGTTCTTTAGGTAGACAGCTCCAGGGGACACCTTTAAACTGCATATTCTAAATAAATTTCTATTCATTTCTATAGCTATAATGATATGCTATTGGGTATACTTGTTATTATCATATCCGACTTAATTATCTTGTTGTACTTGTAAGTTGTAATTTATCATGTATGGTCTATGTGCTTGTGATCTTAAGCCTAGCTGTTCATTTATTGAGGCATAGTGGATTCAAGGGACTTTCTGATTATGTTTTTATTTTTGTCTTTATTTTTGTGTACTTAGAACTGAATATCTATCTTGAATCTTGATTTCAGCTCAGACTTCTTATTATTCTTATTATTTGTTGTTTTATTCTGGAGGAAGAAAAATGCTCTGTTACTAAGGGCTGCTGGCTTAGCCTTTATTGATACTATCTCAAGACTCTGATGTGCAGCTGCATTATTATGTAGAGAGAAAACCTTGCCCCTTGTAATAACCTGCAAGTCATTCTTATTATTTATTGTTTTTTCTGGAGGAGGAAAAATGCTCTGTTATTGAGGGCTGCTGGCTTGGCCTTTATTGATACTATCTCAAGACTCCTACATGCAGCTGCATTATTGTGTAGAGACAAAACCTTGCCCCTTGCAATAACCTGCTAGTGATTCTTGTTATTTTTTTTTTCTGGAGGAAAAATGCTTTGTTACTGAGGGATGCTAGCTCAGCCTTTATTGATACTATCTGAAGACTTCGACATGCAGCTGCATTATTGTGTAGAGACAAAAACTCTCCCCTTGTAATAACTTGTTAGCGTTCTGTGTGGGAGCAGGACTTCTGCTCATGCCAAATGCCTCTAGGTCTTGGTGATTAACTTGTTTTCTTACATCTAAGGAAGACGAGCTTATAGCCAAGTCGAGGCAGTTTTAGGTCATACTTAGAACCAAAAGGCGGTTTCAACTTTAAATAGTATAGGCAATGTTATCGCACGGTTTGTAGGTAGGGCTTAGGTAGCTTGAGTCAAGGCTTAAAACTGGCGTAACATGAGCTTCCCCACCCATTGTCACCTCAATGGGGAGCTCTTTCTATTTAGGAGGGCTAGTCCAAGGGAGACGTCCCTATGTAATCTGGTTTTCTGAAAGGTTAAATGTTTAACGGATCAATGTAAGAGATTCCCTTTCACCGATTACTGCCCAAGATGAGATAGTCAAAGGAGATCTTCCACTGAATGGCACTTGTTTGCGAGACAAGACAAATAAAACTAGAATATGTGCTGCAGTGGTTAGTACTTCAAGCATTTAATGACTATCTTCAATACATATACATGAACAATGATTAGATGTAATTATTGACAAAGTCAATGATTACTAATAAAAGACAAATGGATTGTATCACTTCTTCAATAAATACAAAAGATATAATGGCATTCAATGTGGAAAATTAGATCTTTATTATATCACAATGCTATACAAATCTGCTCATATATTAAATAATGTTGCTGCGTCTCAATATTGTTGCTGCTTATGAAGGTGATATCAACATTAGTTTATATGTCAATTTGAAGACAAATGAGTGGAACGCTTCCTCAAATCAGCTTGCAAATGTAATTAATGACTCAAAGTCTATCAAAATAGATGACAAATGTCACAACGTTGCATGCCAAACAAGAGATCTAAAAGGTGTGACGTCACCTATA
>JZKD02S0273866.1:324644-336778 GCA_000966675.3 Picea glauca
AATCATGATCTCCATCATAACTGAGACCACAATCTAATGTACCCTTAAGGTACCTCATCACATGTTTTGCAACAACTAGGTGAACATGTTTGGGTTCTACCAGAAACTGACTCAATGTGTTCCCGACAAAACAAATATCTAGTCTGGTGTTCATCAGGTACATCAACGATCCAATGATATGTCTATACAATGTGGCATCAATCAATTTTGACGAAGTGTTGACCAGTAGCTTCAGCTTTGCTTCCATGGGTGTATTCATGGACTTGCACTCTAACATGTCAAATCTCTTCAGGATTTCGACTGCATACTTCCCCTAGTTAAAGAAGATTCTCTCTGGGCTCTGCCATACCTCAAGACCTAAGAAATAATGCATTAGGCCAAGGTCTTTCATCTCAAATTCTGCAGCGAGCTTCTTCTTACATTCGGTGATGATATTTTCTTCTCTAGTTAAGAATAAGTCATCCACATACAACAACAATATTACCGACTCATCATTCATAACCCTGAAGTAGAGGTTAGAATAAGATTTACTCTTGGTAAATCCCAAGCTCGTCAGAAAACTATCAATTCTACCATATCAATCTCTAGGAGCTTGCTTCAACACATACAGATCCTTCTTCAACCGACAGACATGAGTCTTTCTGTTTTGATCGAAAAAGCCACAATGTTGTCAATAGACTGTTGACAGTCTATTGACAACACTGTGGCTTTTCCGATCAAAACCAAAAATCCCAACCACAACAATCTCACTCATGAGTCTTTCTATCTTCAATCTTCAAATCATTTTTTCTCATTACATTGTACCAATATGGTACACTTGCTTAGCTGCAACTCAATCTGCACAATCATGTGCTAGCTCTATGTGATTTCTGCAAGGCATTATCTGTCTCATTGTCTAGGAGTATGTCCTCTACTCTCTCTGCAACTATTCCTTCTGGAATCTGGGACTCTGCACCTACAACTGCTATGAGGCTGAGAATGACTGTTTCATTCTCACTGTGGTTGCTAAAATATGAGAGTAACTCCTCTTATTTTATCAAGGCAATAGTTTCATCTGAAACTGAGAGTGGCTCAATAAATGATACTGAGAATAGATCTTCTTCTTTCATGGAGGTAATTCTATCATAGTCATGTCTCTATGACCCAACTGATGTACTGCACCAACTTCCACTCAATTTTAAATATGGGGATTGCTCGCCCTGCAACTTATACTATATATGAATCATGGTTGTTCTGGTTGTCTTCATAAGTACTGGATTTATTTCTTCAATAAGTGTCTCATCATAGTCTTCTCCCTCTTTCTAGGAGAATCCTCTGGAAACACATCAATATTTGTACATATGCAACATATTTGATCTGTATAGATCAATCTTGGAAGTCAATACTGACTTCTCTTCTAGTCTCACAGAATAATCCATATCCTAGTCTTTCTTACTGGCTTCCTTCTTTGTCATTGAAATAAGCGAATCATCCCAGATATTTCATATCTCCCAGGAGTCTTTTAAGTTACGATCTATTCTTCTCATGGTATCTGTCTTCCAATCCTGGAAGTTGTCTCTTCATCTGATCCTTTCTGAGACCAGGCTTACTCTCGATTTCTTCTGAGTCTACAAGGACTTTATCAACTCTTACATAGTATACTTGGTGTTGCATACCAAGTCTAAATATGGGAGACATAGTCAGGCTTCAAACGAGATCTACATCCCATTCTAATGTTCGGTCATATTTGGAGCCTTCTTCTCCTTTTAGTCAATCTTCATATGAGATATTCTGAATCTCAAGAGATAGCTTCTTCTTCATCTTCTTTGGTACATGAGTGCATATGGTCATGTACATAGTCTGCTTCATGTCTCATCTAATATGTTGCCTTCTGCAACCTTTACTATAGCTTTCTCAGGGTTTTCACCTATGACCTGAAACAAGGTCAACAAAACAACAAGCAAGAATAATATCTTTTTGATAATAGTAGATAAAACAATAGCACAAATAATCATCACAGTAGCTCCTTTAGAGCTATCAGTCGTGGATTTTCTGAAGCAAAGATCAAAAGTAAGAGATACAATACGAAATTAGGTCAACACTCTTATAGTGTTGTGATCGAACATTCCTCCATGGAAACCTGGAACTAACACACGAGGTTTGTCCTAGAGGAGGTGTTAGTTGTATCAGACAAATGATTACATTAAGCATTTACCTCTATACGCTCACATGATACCAAGTATAATACTTTTCAAAGACTGTTATCTCAACTATAGTGGTTTCTTGTAAAGGGGTAGTCATCAATTTGTCATGTGTAACTTTGAATCTTATCAACTTGATTAATCAAACCTAGAGCCTTGTCCTCAAGAATGAGTGTGCTTGCTTTTCTTCCAAGTCTCATTCACTCAAGATGACGAGTGATTTCTTCAACCTGTCTTCTGTACTAAGACAATATGCTATCCTCACAGAAGGTTGGGTTAGAGGATAAACTCTATGATCTCAAATTTTAATCCATCTAATACCTTGACTCAGATTTTGATCAAAGGTTATAATGATGGTCATAGCTACAACATGCAACAATGATCAAAATAATGTCATAACAAATAGATGCATATCAAAATAATCACACCTCGGTTGCATTATTCCTCTGAATGTGTTGGATCTTGAGATCCTTATAGATCTATGCCAAGAGATCCCTTCTCCTGCAAATACCCTTTAACGCTTAACAATTTAAACACATGTGAGTACATACCTCTGATAGCATTTGCAGGTAGTGGCACCATCTGGTAGCAGCAACAATGATCACCAACTCTTATAAAATTCAAGGGTGACTTCAACTCATACTATGACTGACACTTCAACTGCAATTGATACTGCAACTGGTTCTGAGACTACAACTGCAACTACAACTTAGGGTTTTATGAGGAAACCCTAATTTTTCAAACTTAAAATTTGAAATTCTGATCCAGGGGATAGATGCGCTGAGATGAGGCGAGTAAGCTGGTGTAGTCAGATTTCTGGACTGGTGCTTTTGGTTTTCTGGTACTGATGAAAACTAGGGTTTCAATTTTCGAGAGATCTAACCACTGAAAAGGTGCGCTGGAGGTGAAAAGAACCCCTTGGGTTAGGGCACACTTTTCTAGATGGTTTTGACGCTGAAACTCTTCTTCAATAAAATCCCTAATTTGCATGTACGAAAACAATGACGTTTTTCTCTTTGTCTTGTGAAAGATGCTCTCTTCAGCTTAGCTCTGATACCATGTTAAGGTTTAAGCTATTATTAGGTTTCTTTTCATTTCACTAGATAACAATAGCATAAATAGGATCACTGAGAAATACACAATCACAAGAGACACAACATTTATCCTGGGAAACCCTCATGGGGAAGAAAACCCAAAAAAACTTCCTTATTATAGATGTCCAATACAATGCCAATAGATAACTCAAACAAATACAAAAAGTCCTCTCCCAAGAATGAGCCTCTCTCTCTCTCTCTTCTCCAACTGCAGCTCCGAACTTGTCTCTTGATGAACAAGTGAGTGTGTGTGTAAATGAGGTGCTAGCCTCTTTATTTATACAATCTGACACGTGTGGACGGAGGTGTCTTTTCACTGGCTGGGATGACTTCTCATTCTGGGTGGTTATAACCACTTTAATATATTTTGGCTGGGCCAACTTCTCTTTCTGGGTGGTTATAACCACTTTAATATATTTTGGGGCTGACTTTTCATTTAGCCTATTACAATTAGGGTTTGACCAATCCACAAAAGGGGATTTGGGCATTTATAATACCCGACATGATCAATCCGCAAAAGGGGATTGCTCTAATGAATAATACATCAATAATAATTAGAATACTCTTTGCAGTTACATTATTTCAACATGGCACCCCCAAAGACTTTGGATTAGAGTTTATTTCTTTAACAAGTATGTGAAGAGTATAATGTTTTCCTATTGTCTTGCTCAAGTAATTTAGATCAGTTTCCCCTATGATGCACTGTTGGGTATTTTTCACTTTAACAAAACTAAACACTTAATGTGATAAGAGAATCATGCTAACCTTGAATCTCTCAATTTTATAGAGGTTTAGTGTCTCCATTGGGACATTTCATGCATTTTAGATCGGTTATTGTTCGGTATTTTGGGATTTAACAGAACTAAAAACTTAATGTGATCAAAGAATCACGCTACCCTTGAATCTTCCAATTTTATAAAGGCTCAGTGTCTCCATTTGCATATTTCAAGCATTTTAGATCAGTTGTCCCTAGGGATCCACTGTTGGGTATTTCAACGCTGCAGGAATGTTGTGTAGCCTACAACATTTATTCAATGCTGCAGGAATGTTGTGTATACTCTAATGGTTGATCCTTCCAAGTGGAATATTTCTTAGAGCGGTTTTGATCTCCCGACCTCTGGCTAGGGCCTTGCATAGAAATTGTTTTTTTTTTTTTTCATTCCTACCAATTCATCAATGATGGAATCCTCTCTCAACTTGAGCAATCGACTATTGAAAGAGAAAATTCTGCTAGATGGCCATGAATTGTTAGCATTGGCTCATTTTTATGGAGCTCCTAGAGGGTAACCTGATGAATAATAGGCCCGTTCCTAAAAAAATCACATCTTTGCTAAATCTCACACCTAAGATCTCAGGGTAGATCTAAAAAGATAATCCCGTTCCTAAAAACATCATATCTTTGCTAAAATCTCACACCTAGGATCTCAGGGTATCAACATTCTATGTTTAATGCTCTCACCTAGAACACAAACTTCTTGATGCACTACATCAGAGTATCAACTTTCTTTTCTGTCACACTTTGTTCACCTTATGTTGTTTATGTTGGGGTCAGGCCTGCAAATCGAATTAAAGAACTAATCACTCAGAACAAACACAAAATGGGGGCAATGATATTCTTTTATTGCTTAGCCATATGGAGAAATAGTTTTACAAATCTCAAGAAGCTCTTTACAGGCTTCTACATTTAAACAAAATAGTTTTCAAGTGTCAAGGTATACATAAAACCAAACGCTTGAGGAACCTCTGAATTGTAACTACAAGGGTATGCATTGTCACAACCCAACAATCTCCACCTTGAAAACAATTCTTTGATACCTTTCCCAATGAATCAATCATCACATTTCCTGCAAGCAAAGAGAATCCAAACACCATCACAACCTCTCTAACCATACCGGTTACGTGAACATGTCTGCATAGTTTTCTCTAGTATGGACCACTCCACTTCCATCAATAACATGAACCTGAGGTAGATTTCCTCTTGTCCAAACCTCGTGAATCAACATAACCACATACTAAATCACTGCAACCAGTGTAGGTGATACTCGTGCCTATTAGATATCGAAGCACCCATTTCCATGCTCTTTACTTGGTTTTTCCATGTGTCCATCGACAACACCATCTGTATATGAAATATTTGAACATTCCATCGCAAAATCATCCATCCTACTACATTTTCATAAGGTACACGAGACATATAATCCTTTTCTTCCTTACTACCACGACATAAACCTGAAAAAAGATTACAATGGAAAGCTAAAGGGATATTTACTGGTTTCACAAAGTTCATATTGAACCTCAATAGTAACAACCACAACTTATCGTTTTTCCCATCTCTGTGTACTTCTATGTCCAAGATTTGTTTTGTTGCTCCTAGATCCTTCATCTGAAACATCTTGACCCATTGAGCCTTTAACTCATTGATCTCAACCATGCTTTTCTTCCAACAAGCATACCGTCAACGTAACACTAAGATAATGAATATGCCATAAACACAATGATCATACTCACTTCTTAAGAAACTTTGGCTCACCATGAAAGAATCACACATCTTGTACTTTTCTTGGTTACCTTAGGTCATACAATGATTCCCTGCATTTGCAAACAAATCTCCCTTTGCGATCCTGGACAACTTATCATGGTGTATAACTCTACTAATGATGATTTGTGGACAATAGGATAACACAATATGCATCCCTTAGCTTCATCATGACCATAGCCAACATAGATATAAAACTTTGTTCCTTTGACCAAATCTGACCAAGCCAGCCAAGTGAGCCTTTACCTTTCACCTCCAAGATAATTTCAATGGAGTATGCAATCAATGGGCCCTAAAACCACAAGCTACCAAAAATATGCATCCGAAGCCACGACTCTTGACCTAACTCCCCCTCCCTTTCCATGACCAAAATCGGCCAAAATTCCCTCAAAGTCACAGTTGTATGCTCAGAAATCTCCCACAACTACCAGAAATAACTATAAATTATTGTTAATTACCCAACAACAATAGAAAAAAGGCATTGACCAAGCCAAGCCATCGCTCAAATAGAACCCAATAATCCAAATCCAACAACATTTCGCTTCTCAAAGTTTCTTCAACCCCAGAAGAGTCAAACCAACCAAGCAATCGAATAAATTTTCATGTCCTAAGAAAAATACATTTTGAGATTCCAAGAACACCCCACTCCCCACCAGATGAATTCTTGGTCGGTCCTCTCAAGCTGAGTGCATATTCCCGAGGACCATACGGGTGGTTGGATGGTTAGTCAAAGATATCAATTCAATTTATGAGACACCAAAATGCATAAAAAAATCCTTCAAACACGAACACTTGCAAAAAAATGCAAGAATCGTGGTTGAGGGGGCCCTTGGTAGCCATGAATATGCATTGTATCCATTGTTCGACAACACAGATATTCCAATAGAGGACGAACACCTTCAGTAACCACTCACACAACTAGATCAAAGATCAATACATCAATGTTTTGACGTGGTAAAACCCCTATGGAGAAACATCCATGACCCTAGCCAACGTGGCCACTTGGAACAATTTATTAATGCAAAATAAAAATATTATAGAGAGATTTACAAGAGAGTTTCTCACAATTGATCATCAACAAATGACCCTCCATGCTATTTAAATAGAGATCATGAACCAATAGGGTGTTAAGCCATGGCTCAATGTAGCCGTTAAGATCGAGGAGAACATGCGTTGTCGGATCACTCTATGTTGGGAACATATTATGACCGTCAGATTTCCTAACTACAAATGCATACTAAAGAAACACACTTTTACCTAACGACATAGTAGACCAAGTTGGGCTCAACTAAATCCTAAGTGTCTAAATATCCTAACATCTCCCCTTAAGAACAACTTGGGACATGATTGAAGGATTTACAAAGGCGACACAATAGGAAAATGAAGGAGACATTAGAGCCTATCCCCAGATAATGAGAACTTCCTGAACTCCTAACATAGATCGAAGTTTGGAAAACTTTGCTTTTGTAAGAGACTTTGTGAAAATGTCTACAACTTGATCTTCTATAGTGAAAAACAACACTTCAATAAATCGATCATGAATGATCTTTATGATGAAGTGCATGTGTAGCTCGATGTGTTTGTTGTGCTGATGATGAACTGGATCTTTGGAAATCTTGATGGAACTCTGATTGTCGCACCAGAGGGTGGTTGGATGTTGCTGATGGGATCTAAAAGCTAAAAGGATTTGTCAAAGCCACAAGGCTTCCTGACTTGCATTAATTGCTGCTCGGTACTCTGCTTCTATTGAAGAAAGAGCAATATCCCGTTGTTTCTTATAGGCCCAAGTAACAAGTCCTAAACCAAGGATGAAAACATAACCTGCAGTAGACTTTCGATCATTAGGGTCATCGACCCAATCTGAATCAGTGAAACCAACCAATAAAAGAGTCCCCCTTGAGCTGTAATGTGTCTCGAACTAAACTGTACTCCGAACATATCGAAGTACCCTTTTAGCTATTTTCCAATGAATTTCATGGGGTGTTTGCATATACCAAGCCACCAGACCAATAAAAAAGAAAATATCAGGACGCGTATGAATCAAGTATAAGAGACTACCAACTAACTGACGGTACATAGTGGCATCATCTTCGGGAGAAGTACATGTGGCAACAAGTTTGAATCCAAACTGGAAGGGAGAAAGGGCTAGATTTAGATTCTTCCATGTGAAAATGACGAAGAAGGTCACAAGCATACTTAGACTGAGAAAGAAAGATTCATTCCTTGGTTTACAATACTTGTAGACCAAAGAAATAGTGAAAATAACCTAAGTCAGTCATTTCAAATAGTGCAAATATCCTAACATCCACTGCAGGCACTACTTGCATGTCCAATGCCACCATCTTCCTCATCATCTTCTGCAACACCAACACCGTCATCATTGGCCTCATCACTATCACTGCCAAATCACAGACAACGCCCATGCCGACATCCAATGGTGTATGCGCCGTGCCACTTCTGATCCGCCTCTCCTGCCCTTCGCCGTTCATCTGCAGCTCGACTTGAACCCAAGGCCTGTGGCACATGTACATGTACAAAGCCCCAATTTAAACATGTGAGCTCTCAAGTGTTTCTAGGCATACCGAAAACCAAATGCTTAAAGAACCTCCAAATTATAAGTGCATAATTATAAGTGCAAAGGTATGCATTGTCACAATTTTAAAAAAATTCCCAGCCCAACATGCTCCCCTTCTTTGTAATAACAAAGCGTACTAAAAAAGAGAAGAGGTTAATAGGGAAATCAGTGCCAAATTACCCAAGGGGCTTCTTTGCAGGGGCTTCGTAAGACAATCAGTTCCAAACTACCCGTATAGCAAATCTATATGGGCTTCTCTTCTCTGCAAGGATTTAGTATTCAATTCCAAACTATCAACCACTAAAGAGTTGAGAAATTTTTTATGCATCTAATAAAGATTTCTAAGTAATGTGATAGTGAGTTTGTATTAATAATTAACATGTTTACTGCATTGTCATACAAATGATTACTTGAAATAATTGCACTATGATCTTTGGCAACTGAAAAATCGTTGACAATTAAGATATGTTTTGGCTCTTCTATCAAAACTGTAATATCATATTTTGCTGGCAGATACAGTGTCACCCACATCTGAAAAGCACAGTCACGGAGTTGTGTGCAGCAATGCTATTTACTGCAGATATTAAATCTTCAATAGAAGATGCCAATTCTGTAAAGAAGGCAAATAAGATGACGAATAGAGTGTAGCTAAAGAGTTTTTCAATATTAGTGAAGTCCAATGAAAGAGAAAAGAAAGATTATATTTAAGTAAGTATTACTTCAATTTTTTTAAAATTGTATTTTTATGTTTAAAAATAGTGAGAAAAGCTTTTCAAGATTATTATAATTTTGAATATAAGTTACAAAGATTTGTAATATGACAAATATTTTTAAATTAAGATTTATTAATTTTTTTTAAATGAGATTTTGGGTTGATGATAAACTTGCATTATCTTTTCACAATCTGTTCACAATCTGTAGCCTGTTGAGCCCCCATGTTTATTTTCCCCTTGCAATCTACAAGTATTGCTTCAGTGGAGCCGGTTTCCTGCAACCATGGTCTGGAAGGTTTCCAGTAGCAATGGTTATGTATTCTTGGTTGAATTCAGGGACTTGATGACAAATAAGGAGAAATCAAAATTGAGTGAAAAAAGAAAAGCTTCATTCTGGTCTCTTGATTTGCCCATGAAAACATCTTTGGAAATTCTATTTTGATGATTGCTTCTTCACGAATGACGCGGGCCGTGTGTCTAGTTTCTTCAGGCGACATTCGTTCTCCAAGTTACTTAGCTTCATCGCTATCTGAAAACTCTGCTGCTTTCAAAGCATCTTAGGCTGTTGTTTGGTGTGGTGTGGTAACTGGAATGAGCTTTCATTGGAAAGTTGCATATAGTTGACATTACTTTGTTGGTGTTCATCTTGGGGAATTTTTTTATTGTTATGTTTTTTTTATTTTTTTTTTCAAATTTATGTTTTAGGTTAAACGTTCTATCAAATAATGATTTTTTTTATTATGATATTTGTCTAAAATTTGACAATAAATTGTTGGTTTGGTAGATTTGAGTGATTATTTCTGTATAATTCGAGTGTTTTGAAAGTTTTTCAGCATGCTGAATCCATTTCTGCATTCAAAAATGAATTTTGAAAAATAAAAAAATAGTGATTCATGTAAATTTGTATCGTCAAATTCCCATAAAAAAAACAATTTCGTAGAACAACCAACACCCAAATTTATTTTAGTGACAATTTTACTATCACATTTTGATAAAAAAAAAGAAATATAAAAATAGTGACATCTATTTTAAATAGTGGAAATGACACTCTTGTGAATTACACTGAAACTTTAAGAAATAAGAAATATGAGAATAGTGACATAAATAACACTTTTGTGAATTACACTTCAACTTTAAGAAAGAAATCCAATTTTTTTTAATTTTTAGATGTCTTTTTTGTTTTTTTTTAATAATTAGAGGAAATAACACTTTTGTGAATTGCATTGAAACTTTAAGAAAGAAATTCAAATTTTAGAATAATTTTTAAATGTGTTGAGAAATAACACTTTTGTTAATTACACTCAAACTTTAAAAAAGAAATCCAAATTTTAGAGTATATAAATTTTAAAAAATAAAATTTAAAAGTAATTCTTTTAATTATAGGATCATTATGATTAGCTCCATTTTAGTTAAACTATATGGAAGTATTTTGAAAAAAAAGATATGTATATGACTATAAAGTCAAGGAAAAAGAGTTAAAGGACAAGTCGGTTTTAGAGACTATTGTTTAACTGTGAACCACCTTTTCATGCTTAGGATCATTGTAGAAGAGTGTCAGAACAATAAAACCGATCTCCTTTGTTGTTTTGTTGAATTTGAGAAAACTTTCGACATTGTGCATATGACTAACCTTTGAAATACGTTAGAATAGCTAAAATTTCCATCCAAGCTCAAACTTGTTGCTGTACAATTGTATGCGACCATTATTGCCAAGTTTAGGAGCACTCAAGGATGGTTGAAAAAAATAAACTGTAATATTGGAGTCAAGCAAGGCTGTCCTCTATCCCCTACCCTTTTTGGCATATACATTGACAAGTTAGAAGGTTGTTTGGAAGTTGCAGATTGTGTTGGATAGACTCTTGCTAGTATAGTCATCATCCCTCTCCTATATGATGATTACTTTTTTCTTATGGAAAAGAATATCTATGACCTCAAAAAACAACTTTGAATCCTCAAGGACTTTTGCTCTAGTACAGAGAGATGACGGTGAACACTAACAAAACTAAGGTTATGATAATTAAATCCCAAAAGATAATCTATATCTATGATAGTTTCATGTATGTCAACAATAACTTGTAGGAAGTGCCTTCGTACAAGTATCTTGGAATCGATATTCATCACAAGCTCAATTGGAACTATAGCATTGAGAAAATGATAAATGGAGGGTGGAAAACTTATTATGGGCTTGAAAATAATTGTAAATTAGCGAACCTTTGGCTATGGGATAAGAAAAAAATTATCTTTGAAAATCTTATCACTCATATTATCTTATATGAATGTGAATTTTGGGGATGCAATATCTCTAGAGAATTCTGGATAAATAGAGCAGATTCATTTTTTTTTTTATCTCTTATAATCTCAAAATTAAAGGCAATACACCCTATCCTATCCTCCTCATGAAAGTGAGCCTTTCCCCCATTGAGAGCACATCTATAATTATGTAGTTAATGTACAAGAACAAGATAAACAATATGAATGCCACAAGGCTCCCCAAAATTGTTTCAGACTCCAACCAAAATCACCAATGACTTAAGAGGGGATGGCACAATGATGCCAAGTCTTGCTAAATCATTGGGGGGCAAAGGAATAAATTATTCTACATAATACAAATGATATTAAAAATAAACAAAATTACCAACTTAACGAGAATTCTAGCCCTTAAAACCCATATTTTTGCATAAAAAACATGAAATAGAACTCCCAAATCAAAAAGTGGTGCTACCGGTATTACCATTTTTTCTAATCGAGTTAAAATTACAATATTTTCAAGCACGACCTTAAAAAATTAAAATCATTGCTTAGAAAAACCTTAAAATTAACACCTAAATAAAAAAGTAACACTAGTTAAAGATTTTTTTTTTTAAATGTTAAAATTATAGCTAATTACTACCTAATTGAAAGTGTGACCTTAACAACAAATCCCTATGCAAATAAAAAACCCAAAATTGGATCCTAAATGTTCACTTGAAAATTTATTTACTAACATTTTGTTTTTAAATTTTATTTTTAAATTAAATTAAAAAATAAATAAAGAGA
>JZKD02S0273878.1:0-20518 GCA_000966675.3 Picea glauca
CTTGAGGAAGCTACATAAAAGTATAAATAAGAGGCAAGGGTCTCTCATTTTAATCACACTTGAGCATATTGAATATCTAAAAGTGACTGAGGTAACCAAAGGATATCTAAGGCGAATTTTAGAGGGAAGGCGAAGTAAAGAAGGCCGAAATTCAAGGAAGGATAAATTATTTTGATAATGCTTTCTAAGGTATGTTATTTACATGTCATCTCACCATTTTCGCAATAACGTTTTTTCTATAATGATTCAGACTATGAAATATGGAGATCATTGAGGAAACATATCCAAGTATATGTGATAAAAATTTCAGCTCATGGGTCGTATTTTTGGAGTTATGCTCTGTGGAAAATAGGGTTTGTGTCTAGTTGTGAAACTAGTCTAAAACAAGTATTTAGGGTAAAAATGTCATAACTTCTTCATAAAATATCCAAATTAAGTAAGACCAAATTTATTGGTTAGAGTATAGTCTGTAGTATTCTATGTACCATTTTTAGATCCATGCAACAAATATTCCATGTGGGGAACTCTCTACAAGTTCGCTCTCTAGAATAATCCAGAATTCAACAAGCTATGCCATTTTTGCTATAACTCATTTTCTGAGAGGTTCCAAGCAGTGAAACCTGGAGGAATTGCATAAAAGACACTGAAGAACATTGTGTACTATTTTAATATCTTTATTCATTACAGGTACATAGTTATTATTATTTCAATTTAGGGTTGTTAACTAATCCAAAATTAGTCATGTGAGACTAAAGTAAAGTTTGATGAAAAAGCTAGTCTGTTCTTGTTAAAGTTAAGGAAGGTTTGCAAGTATGTGATCATATACACCAGGCTTATTACGTAGTTACAAATCCAATTTGGATGATGGAATTGATGAGGGATTTTGGTTTAGGTACATGTTGGATACATGGTTGAGACAAGTAGTTGATGAGTTGGCACATACATGAGATGTATAGCTGATTGTGTTGGTACATATTGATGAGTCATAGTTTATGTGTATTTGATGCATGATTGGTACATATTTCTTGCATGGTTGATGCACTCATTGATGGTACAAGTTCAGTTATAGGTTGGTGCATGGTTGATGCAGTTGTTTATCGTACAGGTTGTTTGGTATAGGTTTGCAATAGTATATCTCACAGTGATAGTGTGACAGTAGTTCCATCATTCTACTTCTACAAAGGGGTGGTTGGATAGGGAAATGATGTGGTTGTAGCCACCTTCCGGTTGTATCTGGAGAACATAGGGGGTTGTAACCTCCTTTTGGTTGTAGCCAGAGAATTGGGGAGTTGAATCTTCCCTCAGGTTGTAGCCTGAGAAACTAGGGAGTTGGAGCCTCCTTCTAGTTGCAATTGGAAAACAAAGGAAGTTGGTGCTTCCAATGAATGTAATTCTTAAATACATATAAGAAAAAACATTTCATGGTTTTCTTCCGCTTTGGGTTTCCACATAAAAACACTGGTGTACTCTGTATGTGTATGATTGCTCATTTGTTCATTGTTTATTTACTCAGAAACTATTGGATGATAATGCTACATTGATATAACACTTGCATTTTATGATTAAAAACGATTAAATTGTTCTATTACTGATTCACCCCCTTCTCAGTAAAGTACTTGTTTAAAATTATTATTTTTTAATTATTTTCTATGTTGAATTTATATAGTCTAATAGTTTATTATTAAACATATATATATTTTTTAATTTAATATTAAATTAATAATATGTAATTTATAATATTTTATTTATAGTTTAAATTATTTTTTTTTTTGTTTATTAATTTGTCCAGACCTTCTTGGCAGCGGGATTAACCTTTGGCTTGAGAAACCATGACTCGGGGGCATCTAAGCCATCAAAATCACTCAGGGATCGCACCCGGCCTGAGCCACACCAACCCTTAACATGATTGGATTTTTTGTCCCCACAGGTTTCGAACTGGTGACTTTTCAACATAGACTGGCTTAACAACACTCTCTGTCACCAACTGTCATATACCTCGAGGACATAATTTAAATTAATATTAATGAAATTTGTAATATTAGTTTTTTTAAGTTAATATTAATAAAGATGTGGAAAATATCTTAATTAATTTAAATTTATATTGTTTATGATTTATAACTATATATCTGATTAATTTTGATTTGTAAATATTATTATATTTATCTTTTAAATTAATATTAATAGATATATGGAAAACATGTTAACTAATTTTGACCTATAGTATTTATGGTATTTAATCTCATTTATTAAATCGCATTTATGACTCATCACTAATAAGTAAGGATAGATATGTTAACTAATTTTGACCTATACTGTTTATGGTCTTTAATCTCATTTATTGCATATATGACTCACCATTAATGAGTAATAAAGGTGTGGTGGTTAATCTTGACTTGTAAACATTATGGTCTTAGACCATACTATACTCATATGTTATTAATATCTAAATTAAAAGGCGGGTATATTGATCCTCGATTCGAATTTTTATTATTATGGTAGTTAAAACACAGCTTAATAATTTATAATTTTATAATTTAATATGATAGTAGTTTTAATAATATTGATTAAATGAATATATACACCATTTACAAGATTATTTAATATAATATTTTAAAACGAAATCACAACTTTTTATAAATAAATCTAATATATATTTAATCATGTATAGTTTAAATTAAAGTTATTAATTAAATTATAATAACTATATTTAACCATAATATTTATTTTTTTTAAATAAATTATCTTAAATATAAAATGGTTAAACTATTTTTGAATTTTTTATGATGATGATGACGAATAATGTTTACTGAAACCGAATTGGTTTATCAGACCTTAAGAAGGTAAGTGATTACTTGAGATTTTTTAGAATTTTGTTTATGTGCTCAAAAAGCATTAGGAGAAGCTTTCCAAGATCACCATACTTTTGTTGAGTTAAGAGATTAGGAAGGTTGGTAGTGTGACAAACATTTTGAAAATGAGATCTAATATGGATATAGGCTGGACAATCTAAGAGAAAGTTCTTTTCATCTTCAATCTTCTTAGTGCCACAAAGGTGACACACTATTTGATCCCATGGCGTTTTAGGAATTGACCAACGCCCAGTTTCACTATGGAGCTTGTGAGAATTTGTTTTTATCTTAGCAACGCTTATTTTTTTCTTTACACTTGGAAAAACATATAGATAATTTTGATCTTATAGATTAGGGTTGATTACATCCTTATAATACCTTAGTCTTTTTTTTTTCTCTAACTCTTTATCACACCACATTTTCTCCTTAAATCTTGATTTGACGTTTTTTTTAATAGTATCTTTATTCTGAAAAATGGTGTCTTCCATGATTCCCCAATAGTTTAGCCAAGACCGAGCATCTTTATGCCATCCTCGCTTGAGTCAATGGTGGTTATGACTCGATTTTGAAGCAATTTTAGGAAGCCTCTTGTCTTCCATGTTGTTTAACTTGTTTTTATACATTAGGTATCTAGTCATATCCATGCTCTCAATGGGGGAGATGCTTGTTTCTAAGAGAAGGATGTGATAGGGCGTATTTCCTTTAATTTTGAGATTATAGGTTATAAAATTCTTTTGTATTTTCTCTATCTTTCTCCAAGATTCACGAGAGATACTACAGTGATAGACTTTACATCCATAAAGAATAACAGGTGTAACAAGAGTCTGTTAAGCCATAAATAGTGGCTCATTACCCCTTAATTGGGGCATATTACATTAGTAATGTTATTTTATTTATGTCGGCTTTAGTCCATTAGTTGTAATTATACCTCCTAGTCTCCTATATATACCAAGGAGACATTTTCATTTGGAATCATCTTGTAATTAAACATTTATGTGGGCATAAGGAGGTTGCCCCCTCGAAGAGGCTTATTATATGAATTTCTCTCTTTTTCAAGGAGTTGAGTACTTATTCAGAGGTTTTCCTGTGCTATATTGATATTTGGTTCCTAAGATATGGTATCAGAGCTCAAGGTCTTACATCTGCTAATACATCTGAGACACCTTGGAATTTTCGCTATAACTTTTTTTCTACAATGATTCAAAAGGAACGAATTGGATGATATTTAGTAGATGGATCAAGGTACGTTGGGTTAAAATTTCATCTCCTGAGGCCTTATACTTTCGGAGATACAATCTTTCTAAGATAGGGTTCTAGAATGATCCTCAATTGAGTCATTGCAGAATTTTCGCTATAAACTTTTTTCTGTAATGTTTCGGACCCTAAACTCTAGAGGATATTCACATAAATTATTAGGGTATATATGGTAACAATTTTAGCTTCTGGGTCATCTTACATTTTTAGATACACCATGTGGAATATAGGGTATCTGACTGCTCCTATTGACTAGTCTTAAGTAGGTGTTCCAGTTAAAAAAATCATAACTAATTCCTAGAGTATCCAATTTGAGTGTGACTAGTTGCATTGGATAGTGGACATGACTTGGTATTTCTGGTATGAGTTTCATGATTTTATATCAATTATTTTGTACAGGGAACGCTATACAAATGACATCTCCTTAAAAGGAAAAAAATCAACAAGTTGTGGGGAAGTTACCGTAAATTCCACTTGGCACATCCAATTTTGATCAGACCTGTGGCATTGTAGAGAAGAAATATCAGAGACCTACAAAAAAGAAAATTTCATAATCATAAGGGCCGAAATTTTGGAGATACAATCAAGGTTTAAAGTTATACTTGTCTAACATGCCACCAAAAAATGGAACTTCTACACCAAATAAGCCTCCAAACAATCCTACTTGGACTCTTGATGAAGGTGAAGAAATGTGTAGGAACATAAATGATTTACAAACGAAGACAGTAACAAAGATGAACTACAATAGATGGAAGCTAAGTTGGAGGCAAAGATGGATGGTTTAAAGAGGAGATCATAGAAGGATTGAAAAATCTCATAACAAAGAGGACACCTAAAAGTGAAAATGTATCCCATGAAATTCATGATGAGGACACAAGGAAGGTGAATCAAGAATGGAGAAACTCCAACTTTGGGTTGAAGACCAACCACGTTCCTAANTTTGTACAGGGAACACTATACAAATGAGATCTCCTTGAAAGGAAAAAAATCAACAAGTTGTGGGGAAGTTACCATAAATTCCACTTGGCACATCCAATTTTGATCAAACCTATGGAATTGCAGAGAAGAAATATCAGAGACCTACAAAAAAAGAAAATTTCATAATCATAAGGGCCGAAATTTTGGAGATACAATCAAGGTTTAAAGTTATACTTGACTAACATGCCACCAAAAAAGGGAACTTCTACACCAAATAAGCCTCCAAGCAATCCTACTTGGACTCTTGATGAAGGTGAAGAAATGCATAGGGACATAAATTATTTACAAAAGAAGACAGTAACAAAATATGAACTCCAATAGATGGAATTTAAGTTGGAGGCAAAGATGGATGGTTTAAAAGAGGAGATCATGGAAGGATTGGAAAATCTCGTAATAAAGAGGACACCTGAAAGTGAAAATGTATCCCATGAAATTCATGATGAGGACACAAGGAAGGTGAATCAAGAATGGAGAAACTCCAACTTTGGGTTGAAGACTGACCATGTTCCTAAGATCGATATGAATAAATTTGATGGCAAGGACCCTATCACATGGATACTTCATATGGAGCAATTCTTTGATCTACATAATGTGTCACATACACAAAATGTACGAATGGCTTCTTTATATTTAGAACCCAATCAATTTGTATGGTATCGATGGCTTTGTTCTCACAAATCACTCATCACTTGAACAATTTTCATGGAAGAAATGATAGCACACTATGAGGATACAAGGAGCAATACCTTATTTATCCAATTGATAAATCTCAAGCGAAAGGGTTCAGTTACAGAGCACATTAAGAACTTCCAAAGATTGAATATAAAGGTAACTGATATTCTAGATGAGCACTTGATTGATGTATTCATAGGAACTTTAAGAGATAACATTCAACATGAGGTTCTCCTNCGTCTTGTGCTCTATCTTCGATAGGCTGTCAAAGTCCCAAAATAGGTCAAACTTGCCAAGGATCTCCCAAAACTTAGTCAAGGGACAACATGCCCCCAACACTCACCTGTGACTCGTCTCAAGTCACTCTAGTCTGGATAGTTTTGCTTTGAATGCCTCAAGCTTGGCTCGAGCTACTTCGACTTGTTGTTGTGCCACAATCTCTTGTTCTGTGAACTCATGGATGACTACATCATTGATCGGTCCCTCTAGATGTTGTTCAACTGTAGTGACAACCTGCTCTAACTCTACTCCTTAACCTTCTACTTCTGTAAACAATTGATAGTCATTATCTTGCACAGGTTGGATTTTCTGAGTTACCTCCATAACTATGCTCTAGATAGTATGGATTTGATGTTGTTCAATGTGTTTCTCTTGGGAGCGCTTCATTATTTCCACAACTGACAAGGACTTCAGCTGTGCCTGTATCGTTTCGGCTTGATACTTCTCCTCTTGGAGTTGCGACTCTAGTTCCTTCAATTCTGGGTTCTCCGTGAGTTTTTCACAGCTCTGGGCACTGCGATCAGTGAGGTGCTTACATTCCAAGGTAAGAGCCTTGAGCCTTTCAACTACACTCCTAGCGGTTTCTTCCCTTTGGTCTCATACATATTGTGGGGTCTCAGGTACTGCGCGTAGTTCCAAGTCTGTGATGCATTGTTGTAGCTGCAAGATCACTTCTTCAAGTTGAGTTACTTGTTGTGGAACTCGATCTTCAGCCTTTACTTCTATGACTGTCATAGATCGAAGTTCTTTGTTGACCATTTCCTTTACTTCAAGTTGCTCTATGAGCAACTGTTCCTTTCCTTGTTGTAGTTGTTCTTTTTCTTCGTCAATCTTTTCTTAGAGAGAAATATTTTCCCATTCTGTAGCACTGCGTTTCTCTACTAGTACCCCTTGTACTTGTGTTAAATCCTAGGTGCACTTCGTTGTTTCTTCATGTTCTTGTTGAAGGTGAGATTTGACTATATCGGCTAAGCGGTGGAGTTGACCNTCTGTAAACAATTGATAGTCATTATCTTGCACAGGTTGGATTTTCTGAGTTACCTCCATAACTATGCTCTAGATAGTATGGATTTGATGTTGTTCAATGTGTTTCTCTTGGGAGCACTTCATTATTTCCACAATTGACAAGGACTTCAGCTGTGCCTGTATCGTTTCGGCTTGATACTTCGCCTCTTGGAGTTGGGACTCTAGTTCCTTCAATTCTGGGTTCTTCGTGAATTTTTCACAACTCTGGGCACTGTGATCAGTGAGGTGCTTACATTCCAAGGTAAGAGCCTTGAGCCTTTCAACTGCACTCCTAGCAGTTTCTTCCCTTTGGTCTCATACATATTATGGGGTCTCAGGTACTGCATGTAGTTCCAAGTCTGTGATGCATTGTTGTAGCTGCAAGATCACTTCTTCAAGTTGAGTTACTTGTTGTGGAACTCGATCTTCAGCCTTCACTTCTATGACTGTCATAGATCGAAGTGCTTTGTTGACCATTTCCTTTAATTCAAGTTGCTCTGTGAGAAACTGTTCCTTTCCTTGTTGTAGTTTTTCTTTTTCTTCGTCAATCTTTGCTTAGAGAGAAATATTTTCCCATTCTGTAGCACTGTGTTTCTCTACTAGTACCCCTTGTACTTGTGTTAAATCCTAGGTGCACTTTGTTGTTTCTTCATGTTCTTGTTGAAGGTGAGATTTGACTATATCGGCTAAGCGGTGGAGTTGACCTGGATCATCTCCCAATTCTGGCTCTCCTGACGCAGTCGAGACTACACATCTTGACTGTAGGGCTTGTTGTACCCCTCATAGTTCAGTCTCAATTCGATCATACATATCCTCTTGCTTTGTATCTTGTTTCTCTACTATTTCCAGCGAAGCGTCTTGTAGGGATACTATGAGGAAGTCAAATTCATCAGAGGTGAGGATGGTCTGCATCTTGGTCATGGTGGCCTTCGATTTCTTCTCAGAGGAAGGTTTCAAAGGAGAACCCTTCCTCTTCTTCAGGGGACCAACCTCGTCTCCTTGCTTCTATTCGACTTCTTTGTCACCTAACTCTTCACCATCACCTCCTTGCTCTGGTGATATGGAAGAAGTCTTCACGGATGCACTATCTAATTCTTTGACCTCTTCATTTTTCTTTTCCCTGCTAAGTTTGGGTGTATCCTATGCAGTTTTTGGGCTATCAATGTCAAATATCTTCGCAAGGTCTGCTAGAACAAGGAGGTCCGTCGACCAGTCCTTGGTGATCTCCTCCAAGTCCTCCTCCGTGTTATCACACTAAATTTACTTGGGTCTTTTTAGATTGTTTTCAATCCTTTTTAAGCCTTAGTTTTTAATTTTTTTCTTTTAAGGTCTCATCCATTTAAAATCTATGATTGGTAGGACCCCTTAGATGATTAAAGTTTTGGAGTCTTAGCTCTAATTTGATCCTCAAATTGACTTTTTCCTTAAACCATTCCTAGCTCATGTTTTATTTTGGTCCCCTTCATGATTTATCCCTAGGTCGATCCCTCCCGTGACTAGATTGATGTGACACTCCTCTATCCTCACTCATGACCTCATAAGCATACCTCAAATGTCCTTGCTTACTTTTCTAATCATATTTTGAAGTGGATGTGTTGCCTTCTCAACAGGAAGTTCCATAGTGCCTATCACATTCATCACACTTCCACCCTGAGACATGATTTCCACGACTGATGTCATGTCCCTTGTTTTCAGTGCTAGAAGTCGGTTAAGGATACCTTCAAAGATCTTGCATTTATGAGCTTTGGTAAAGGTTTTTTTTTAATTTTGAAAGACTCAACAATGCTACTATGTGCAAATTCGTAAGTGTTTATCAAGCGACTGCATGTCAACTAAATCCAATGTTGAGAAAGATTCCAAGGCCAAGGTTTTCTCAAAGTTCATCCTAATATTATGTTGAAGAGCTCAACAGGTGTCTACTATGCAGGTATCCACTGTTACCTCCTCTGTGTATTAATCTTCACAGGAAATTTGTGCTCGGGTTTTCATTTTGCTAAGTTTGCACAGCGATAAAAGATTCATCCTTTTATGATAGCCTCATCTCCTCTCTTTTTTAGACCTGTAAACCTCATGGCTCGTATATGAGTCAGATTTCTATTGTCTTCTTTAGCGCTTGAAGTTGCAAGCTTTAGACTAGTCTATCCTCTGCGTATGTGTTGCGCTACCTAGAGGCATTGCTTAACCTCTCGATGCTTCCCCTACCTCCTTTCATCTCGAACTTAAACATTTTACTCAGTTGCATAGGGTCAGCCTTGCATATTTGAAACCCCATTCAAAGTCTCATGAGCATTACCAAACCTTTTAGAGCCCTCATTCTGAGTCATGGAGACCCCTAAATCAAAGAACACACATAAAGGAGGCAAGATAGTTAGGACAGAACCAGTGGACATGTTTCTTTTTAATATAGAACCTGTGGAAAGAGAGTCCTTTGAAAGAGTAGGATGCCTCTTCTTCTGTCAGAACATGCAGAGAGGCCATCCATAGGTAGTAAGATAGTTTGCATTGCATTTTGATGGTAAGAAAACTAAGTTTTGGGATTTGGAGTTTGAAGTGATTGAAGCCTCCATCTCAGCTGCAACAGGGATCCCCATTACAGGTGAAAGGTGGTTCAAATCCATGGCTTTGAGTTTGGCTTATGCAAAAGATATCTTTAAAACTGAATATCAAGCCAATGACCTATACAAAAGTATGCCAAGGAGCCAATTGATTGAACAATTTGATAGACTACTGAAGATCATACAGAGATATTTTACTTGTGAAGGGAGATTCAACACTTTATACCAGTACCATATAAGATTGTTGCTACATTTTACTGGTAAGGTTGAGATGAATATTCCTTATTACTTGTTGAGGAGTTTAGGTAAGATGTCGGACAGGATACATGCCAAATCTAAACATGTGGATTCTAGCCTTTTCCACTCTGGATTAATCATAATGCTAGTATCTGAGGAATTGGGCAAAAAAGATATTTCATGGGAGAATTGTGTGGTTACCTCTCATTTTAAGTTGGATCTAGCACCCACTCCTCAATCACAGAGGGCAAGTTCTTTGTCACCTACCAGTGCTACCAAAGCAGGGACCAATAGGAAGAGAAAGGGAAAATCCCTTGTTCAAGTGTTAGAGGTCAACAAGAAGGTCATTGAAGCTGAGGAGGAAGTTTGTCCTTCTCCACACATATATTTTTCACCACCTCCTCCACCAGGGTTAGAAGAGGTGCCTCCTTCTACCAAAGATACATATAAGAGAGGGAAGAAACTTCTATTTCCCCCTTCTCCTCCATTATTTGAAATCAAAGGTAAAATACCTTTCACAAGGTCATCAATTCCTAAAGAGGATTATAGAGAGCAGTCCTTCCCAGAGATCCCTATTCAAAAGAAGAAGGGGAAGAATATTGAAAATCCTGTAGAGGAGAAATTAGAAACCCTTGTACAAAAGAAGAATGGTAAAGGTGCTAAAGGACCTTTGGAGAAGAGAGATGAGACCTCTGAGAAAGGCATTTAGAATCATGTCGAAATAAAACAAGAATCCCTTGTATAGAAAGGTAAAGGTACTAAAATACCTTTGGTGAGAGAAGAGGAAACCCCTATGAAACACTTTGAGGAGCCTATGGTAAGAAATGAAGAAAACACTGTGCAAAGAAATAAGGGTAAAAGTAATGCCACTGAGAAACTTGATGAGGTGGACAAGACACTTCCCATGCAGGAGGAAGAGGAGTCTGAGGAAAATCCTATTAAGATTGAGCATGCCACTATCCCTCCTGATATCCAGACCTAAAAAAGACTTATCAAGTATCTTAGAGATGCAAGGAAAGAAGTAGCTCATATTAAATCATAAGACAAGGTCCACTTGGCTCATATGGAAGAGCTCATGGTTGGCTACAATCATACCCTTGACTTGGCAAGGTTTGCAGCGAAAAAGGCTCTACCCCTTCATAAACAACTGAAGAATCTTTACAGACAGAATAGAGGCTTTCAGTCTCAGAACATGAAGTTAAAGGCAAAGCTGAAACACTTTCAAGATGAGGTAACCCAAAGGAATTTACAGGTGTTGATTGAAGCTTCCATTGAGGATGATAAACCAATATCTAAGGAGAGCACAACTACACTAAAAAAACATGTCAATGCTAAGAAAAAGAATTATGATGTGCCAATTGAAGATCCTCTTTCTACCAGAAAGAGTGTGAGGCTAAGTGTTAAAATGAAAAAATAGCGGGTAATGGTAAGCTTCATTTTTTAGAATTGTTCCTTTTTGGGAGGGTTAACTGATATGCACATACTATCTATACCATTATACAGGCTGTTAATAATTTAACTAGTTGGGTTTTGAGTTTATGCTAAGTGCTGGTTTCCCCAGTGGTAAAAGGAACTACCCATTATACAGTCAAGGAACTTAATTGAAATGGTTTTGTCATCATGAAAGACCACAAATTTCTCTGTACACTTTCAATATTGAAGGTGCTACATTTTTGGCAATGCTACCTGATCTACACACAGACACAGCGAAAGTGGCGCTACCTAATATTTAGCAAAGAACATAATTGTCATATGGGAACAACACAGAGGCACTACTTACAGGTGCTACCTACAGGTGCTACCCAATATTTTACAGAGAGCAGAGGATGTACACATATGCAACATAGTGATGCTACCTACAAGCACTACCTTTTCTCTTGGTAGTGCACTACCCAGATTTTCTACCCAAAGAAGTTGTCAATAAAGACCAGGGATCTAGGAGGACCAAGCTAACATCTTTCGGATAAATTGATGATGAAGAAGGATGGAGAAGCAGCAGCTAGAATCATGAAGACAACCACGTGCTTTGAAGGACACATGGCAAACAAGGAGTTGTGTAGCAAAAGGGAACCAATTCAGTTTGAATTTCAGTTGGATTAGTCACCAACATTTTCCTATTTTATAGCATAGATGGTTAGATAAGTTTTTAGGGAAAATAAATGTTTAGAGTTTTTCAAGGGAAGGGGGCCAACTCGTACCTCCAGCTGTTACCTCCCTTTTGTTATAAATATATAGATCATTTTCTTTAGTAGGTTCCGATGNTGAGGAATTGGGCAAAAAATATATTTCATGGGAGAATTTTGTGGTTACCTCTCATTTTAAGTTGGATCTAGCACCCACTCCTCAATCACAGACGGCAAGTTCTTTGTCACCTACCATTGCTACCAAAGCAGGGACCAATAGGAAGAGAAAGGGAAAATCCCTTGTTCAAGTGTTAGAGGTCAACAAGAAGGTCATTGAAGCTGAGGACGAAGTTTGTCCTTCTCCACACATATATTTTTCACCACCTCCTCCACCAAGGTTAGAAGAGGTGCCTCCTTCTACCAAAGCTACATCTAAGAGAGGGAAGAAACTTCTATTTTCCCCTTCTCCTCTATTATTTGAAATCAAAGGTAAAATACCTTTCACAAGGTCATCAATTCCTAAAGAGGATTATAGAGAGTAGTCCTTCCCAGAGATCCCTATTCAAAAGAAGAAGGGGAAGAATATTGAAAATCCTGTAGAGGAGAAATTAGAAACCCTTGTACAAAAGAAGAATGGTAAAGGTGCTAAAGGACCTTTGGAGAAGAGAGATGAGACCTCTGAGAAAGGCATTTAGAATCATGTCGAAATAAAACAAGAATCCCTTGTATAGAAAGGTAAAGGTACTAAAATACCTTTGGTGAGAGAAGAGGAAACCCCTATGAAACACTTTGAGGAGCCTATGGTAAGAAATGAAGAAACCACTGTGCAAAGAAATAAGGGTAAAAGTAATGCCACTGAGAAACCTGATGAGGTGGACAAGACACTTCCCATGCAGGAGGAATAGGAGTCTGAGGAAAATCCTATTAATATTGAGCATGCCACTATCCCTCCTGATATCCAGACCTAAAAAATACTTATCAAGTATCTTAGAGATGCAAGGAAAGAAATAGCTCATATTAAATCATAAGACAAGGTCCACTTGGCTCATATGGAAGAGCTCATGGTTGGATACAATCATACCCTTGACTTGGCAAGGTTTGCAGCTAAAAAGGCTCTACCCCTTCATAAACAACTGAAGAATCTTTACAGACATAATAGAGGCTTTCAGTCTTAGAACATGAAGTTAAAGGAAAATCTGAAACACTTTCAAGATGAGGTAACCCAAAGGAATTTACAGGTGTTGGTTGAAGCTTCCATTGAGGATGATAAACCAATATCTAAGGAGAGCACAACTACACTAAAAAAGCATGCCAATGCTAAGAAAAAKAATTATGATGTGCCAATTGAAGATCCTCTTTCTACCAGAAAGAGTGTGAGGCTAAGTGTTAAAATGAAAAAATAGTGGGTAATGGTAAGCTTCATTTTTTAGAATTGTTCCTTTTTGGGAGGGTTAACTAATATGCACATACTATCTATACCATTATACAGGCTGTTAATAATTTAACTAGTTGGGTTTTGAGTTTATGCTAAGTGTTAGTTTCCCCAGTGGTAAAAGGAAATACCCATTATACAGTCAAGGAACTTAATTGAAATGGTTTTGTCATCATGAAAGACCACAAATTTCTCTGCACACTTTCAATATTGAAGGTGCTACATTTTTGGCAATGCTACCTGNGTAAGTGAGTACATCAACTTTCCGGGGTCGTAACTTTTGCATACGATCTCCGTTTTAGGCGTGTGATAGCTCGTTGGAAAGGTATTGTCGAGGAGATTCATTTTGGGGGCTCAATAATGCCTTCAGATATCATTGAGAACCTCGATCTTGAAAAACCTTCATTTAGACCCTCAAAATGGCCCTGGAAGTTAAAACCTGCTAAAAATAGTAAATTGCCAAAATGGCTAGAAAACTATTTTGAGCCATTTGGAAATGGTCGGTGGCCACTAATATCCCCCTGGATCAATTTAGCATTCACTAGATCATGTCTTTGCTTGGTTCGCTTTTCATCAGATGGTTGGGATGGTCTAGCTCTGCGCGCAGTGGATGGAGAGGTTGGCAGTCCTCTCATCAATGAATCTTGTACACCTATAAAAATTGACATGATTTTTTTAGTCATGAGGTTGATAAAAAATTCTTCAACAAATTTCTCTACAGTGCTCAACTCATCTGACATACGCACTCAGGGTTAACAATCTCGGGTTCATAAGGTAACTTAGATACTGCAATAGAAGAGATAACAAGAGTGCGATGATCATTGTATAAAATCAACTTAGTCTACGGGCTCAAATTCTCAGTTGGAAAAAGTGTTCTCGGTGCGTGGCACGATGGGATAAATAGGTAAATCGACAACGGATCGCTTGCAATGGGTATGAGTCCTTCATTAACTCTGTTATGTCTGTTATGGTGNTGCATAGGTATAACATATTTTTCACTATTCTTATCAGATCTATTCATATCAAATCTTCTTTCATCTATGAATACCCTAATTTTCAAGCTAGGACATAATCAATCAAACATACCTAGATCCATGCTTTAGAAACACAAATTTCCACTTATCTTACTTCTACAAAGCACAAAGCTTTCAAATCTAGAAATTTTCAATATTCTTACCTTTATCAGAGCACAGAGCTTTCAGATCTTACCTCTTTTAATCAAGAATTCTCACTTTTACCTTTCTTAGAGCACAAAGCTTACAGATCTTACCTCTTTTCTTCATATCATACTTCTTTTCCTTAGCACAGAGCTTGCCAAACTAGTAGAGTACTACACACTAGAGCAACATATATATGCACAAAGATTTCACAATTTCAAGTCAGATCTTTGCACAGAACTTCTTCTTCCTCAGTTCCCAGCAATCATAGTTTCAGGTCCCGACAACAGAACCATTTGTTGGCACAGGGGTAGACCCATGGTTCAATGCTACAACAACGCACCAACAAAACCATAACTATAGGCCCTTTCGACAAAACCTGTGAAGTAGATGAAGTCTCACCCAAGGTAGAGGCAAGGGTAGTTGTAGGACTCAGGTGTCTGCAACCTTAGCTGGGACACAGATATGTGATTGTAACACTTAATAGAGAACTTGGCACCATTAGTTCATCTTTATCTAACCAATATCTACTCCGTAGAGAAAATAGAGCATCGCAACATTCACCCTGATCTAATGTATATAAGAACTTAACATAAGGAATTAGATCATATCTAGTAGATTCAAGCACTAATAAATTTCACAGATGTCAGATCTAGCATCCAGATTCATCATAAGCGCAAAGCATAAACATATCTATCTATCTATCTATATCAAATCACTTAGAAAATAACACATAAGAACATCAGAACATCGCACATAACAGAATTACACAGTATTTACGTCGTTCACCCCCACCCTGGGGCTACGTCCACCAACTCTTCTTCTTTATTAGCTTCAATCAGTCATCTACATGTACAGAGCCACAAAAACCTTACTCCGCATAGGACAAGAGATCTGCATAACTCGCTAGATCCTCCTCCTTCCATTACATTACAAATCCTTCATAGTCTCTTACAATGACTTTCCCTTAGCTCTGCAAGCCTCACACAATATGAATGAAGCCTTATAATTCTTGATCACACAGATCCAACTCTTAGCACTTAGCCAACTTGCACAAATCTTGCACACTACTTCTTACATTGCCTAGCCTTCTATTTATACATACAAAACAGGCATAAACATGGGTAAGCCTGTGGGCCGACATCCCATTCTCGTTACATATTCCCAAATCCCAAAAAGGACCCAAAAAGGGGCCGAGATTTGCTTTGTCTTGTGCTCTATCTTCGACAGGCTGTCAAAGTCCCAAAATAGCTCAAACTTGACCAAGGATCTCCCAAAACTTGGTCAAGGGCCAACATTTGCCAACAAAATAAGGTGGAAACAATTAAGACCCCAGGTCTTTTACAACCATTAGCCATCCCAAGTCAGCTTCGGGAGGAGGTTTCCATGGATTTCATGACAGGGTTACCGAATTCTGAAGGAAAGAGTGTCAACATGGTGATTGTTGATAGACTGACCAAGTACGCACACTTTTTTGCACTCTCTCATCCCTTCAAAGCTAGTATAGTTGCCACCGCATTCATGGAGACAATTCAAAAGCTACATGACAACCCAAAGATTATTGTAAGTGACAGAGATCTCATCTTCACTGGACATTTTTGGACAAAATTATTTTCTTGTTTGGGTACTCAATTGGCTCATAGTTGATTGTATCATCCTCAATCTGATGGAAAAACTAATATACTGAACAAATGTATGTAAGGATACCTTCATTGTTGTGTCTCTAATAAACAAACACAATGGTTCAAATGGTTACCCTTGGCAGAATGGTGGTATAGTNGAGCAACAGATATATGCACAAAGATTTCACAATTTCAAGTCAGATCTTTGCACAGAGCTTCTTCTTCCTCAGTTCCCAGCAATCATAGTTTCAGGTCCCGACAACAGAACCATTTGTTGGCACAGGGGTAGACCCACGGTTCAATGCTACAACAATGCACCAAAAAAACCATAATTATAGGCCCTTTCGACAAAACCTGTGAAGTAGATGAAGTCTCACCCAAGGTAGAGGCAAGGGTAGTTGTAGGACTCAGGTGCTTGCAACCTTAGCTGGGACACAGATATGTGATTGTAACACTTAATAGAGAACTTGGCACCATTAGTTCATCTTTATCTAACCAATATCTACTCCGTAGAGAAAATAGAGCATCGCAACATTCACCCTGATCTAATGTATATAAGAACTTAACATAAGGAATTAGATCATATCTAGTAGATTCAAGCACTAAGAAATTTCACAGATATTAGATCTAGCATCCAGATTCATCATAAGTGCAAAGCATAAACATATCTATCTATCTATCTATATCAAATCACTTAGAAAATAACACATAAGAACATCAGAACATCTCACATAACAGAATAACACAGTATTTACGTCGTTCACCCCCACCCTGGGGCTACGTCCACCAACTCTTCTTCTTTATTAGCTTCAATCAGTCATCTACATGTACATAGCCACAAAACCCTTACTCCACATAGGACAAGAGATCTGCATAACTCGCTAGATCCTCCTCCTTGCATTACAGTACAAAGCCTTCACAGTCTCTTACAATGACTTTCCCTTATCTCTGCAAGTCTCACACAGTATGAATGAAGCCTTATAATTCTTGATCACACAGATCCAACTCTTAGCACTTAGCCAACTTGCACAACTCTTGCACACTACTTCTTACATTGCCTAGCCTTCTATTTATACATACAAAATAGGCATAAACATGGGTAAGCCTGTGGGCCAACATCCCATTCTCGTTACATATTCCCAAATCCCCAAAAGGACCCAAAAAGGGGCCGAGATTTTCTTTGTCTTGTGCTCTATCTTCGATAGGCTGTCAAAGTCCCAAAATAGCTCAAACTTGACCAAGGATCTCCCAAAACTTGGTCAAGGGCCAACATTTGCCAACAAAATAAGGTGGAAACAATTAAGACCCCATGTCTTTTACAACCATTAGCCATCCCAAGTCAGCTTCGGGAGGAGGTTTCCATGGATTTCATGACAGGGTTACCGAATTCTGAAGGAAAGAGTGTCAACATGGTGATTGTTGATAGACTGACCAAGTACACACACTTTTTTGCACTCTCTCATCCCTTCAAAGCTAGTATAATTGCCACCGCATTCATGGAGACAATTCAAAAGCTACATGACAACCCAAAGATTATTGTAAGTGACAGAGATCTCATCTTCATTGGACATTTTTGGACAAAATTATTTTCTTGTTTGGGTACTCAATTGGCTCATAGTTGATTGTATCATCCTCAATCTGATGGAAAAACTAATAGACTGAACAAATGTATGTAAGGATACCTTCATTGTTGTGTCTCTAATAAACAAACACAATGGTTCAAATGGTTACCCTTGGCAGAATGGTGGTATAGTGCTTCCTTTCATACTGCANGAGCAACAGATATATGCACAAAGATTTCACAATTTCAAGTCAGATCTTTGCACAGAGCTTCTTCTTCCTCAGTTCCCAGCAATCATAGTTTCAGGTCCCGACAACAGAACCATTTTTTGGCACAGGGGTAGACCCACGGTTCAATGCTACAACAATGCACCAACAAAACCATAATTATAGGCCCTTTCGACAAAACCTGTGAAGTAGATGAAGTCTCACCCAAGGTAGAGGAAAGGGTAGTTGTAGGACTCAGGTGCTTGCAACCTTAGCTGGGACACAGATATGTGATTGTAACACTTAATAGAGAACTTGGCACCATTAGTTCATCTTTATCTAACGAATATCTACTCCGTAGAGAAAATAGAGCATCGCAACATTCACCCTGATCTAATGTATATAAGAACTTAACATAAGGAATTAGATCATATCTAGTAGATTCAAGCACTAAGAAATTTCACAGATGTCAGATCTAGCATCCAGATTCATCATAAGCGCAAAGCATAAACATATCTATCTATCTATCTATATCAAATCACTTAGAAAATAACACATAAGAACATCAGAACATCGCACATAACAGAATAACACAGTATTTACGTTGTTCACCCCCACCCTGGGGCTACGTCCACCAACTCTTCTTCTTTATTAGCTTCAATCAGTGATCTACATGTACAGAGCCACAAAACCCTTACTCCACATAGGACAAGAGATCTGCATAACTCGCTAGATCCTCCTCCTTGCATTACAGTACAAAGCCTTCATAGTCTCTTACAATGACTTTCCCTTAGCTCTGCAAGTCTCACACAGTATGAATGAAGCCTTATAATTCTTGATCACACAGATCCAACTCTTAGCACTTAGCCAACTTGCAAAACTCTTGCACACTACTTCTTACATTGCCTAGCCTTCTATTTATACATACAAAATAGGCATAAACATGGGTAAGCCTGTGGGCCAACATCCCATTCTCGTTACATATTCCCAAATCCCCAAAAGGACCCAAAAAGGGGCCGAGATTTTCTTTGTCTTGTGCTCTATCTTCGATAGGCTGTCAAAGTCCCAAAAATAGCTCAAACTTGACCAAGGATCTCCCAAAACTTGGTCAAGGGCCAACATTTGCCAACAAAATAAGGTGGAAACAATCAAGACCCCAAGTCTTTTACAACCATTAGCCATCCCAAGTCAGCTTCGGGAGGAGGTTTCCATGGATTTCATGACAGGGTTATCGAATTCTGAAGGAAAGAGTGTCAACATGGTGATTGTTGATAGACTGACCAAGTACGCACACTTTTTTGCACTCTATCATCCCTTCAAAGCTAGTATAATTGCCACCGCATTCATGGAGACAATTCAAAAGCTACATGACAACCCAAAGATTATTGTAAGTGACAGAGATCTCATCTTCACTGGACATTTTTGGACAAAATTATTTTCTTGTTTNGTTTTTAAGACTACAACCATACAAACAGATGTCCCTCAAGCAAGCCAAGAAGGATAATAAACTATCACCAAAGTACTATGACCCTTATAAGGTGTTGCAAAATATTGGTACTATGACATACAAATTGGAGTTGTCTGCATCTTCACAAGTACACCCAGTTTTCCATGTTTCATGCTTAAAGAAGGTTATAGGTGACAAGATCCTAGTTCAAATTGTATTTCCAGAAATTGACGAGGAAGGAAAAATCATATTGGATCCTGAATCCATCACTGACATAAGAATTTGCTAGCTAAGGAATATATCCATTTCAGAGTATCTCATTAAATGGAGGAAACTACTGGCTAAAGATTCCACTTGGGAAGATGGGTCTTTTATACATAAGAATCCAGAGTTACTTAAGTGTTGCGAACAACACTTGTCTCAAGGGAAGGGGAATGTTAAGATCTAAATAGTGGTTAATTACCCCTTAATTGGAGCATATTACATTAGTAATGTTATTTTATTTATGTCGGCTTTAGTCCATTAGTTGTAATTATACCTCCTAGTCTCCTATATATACCAACGAGACATTTTCATTTGGAATCATATTGTAATTGAACATTTATGTGGGCATAAGGAGGTTTCCCCCTCAAAGAGGCTTATTATCTGAATTTCTCTATTTTTCAAGGCATTGAGTACTTATTATGAGGTTTTTATATGCTATATTGATATTTGGTTCCTAACAGAGTCTCAAAGAGGAGTTTTTTCTTATCCCAACTCCAAATATCAATTGATTTATAATTGTTTTCAATCCCATAATAAGCTTTCCATCCCCTAATAATATTTTTCTCAATGCTATAATTTCAATTGAGCTTGTGGTGAATATCAATTCCAAGATATTTGTATGAAGTCACTTCCTCCAATTTGGTGTTGTCATATATGGAGGTATCATAAGAGATCTTATTGGATTTAATAATCATGACCTTAGTCTTATCAGTATTAACAGTCATACCCATATTGGAGAAAAAATCCTTGAGGATTCTTAGCTGGTTTTCAAGATCATGGGGACTCATTTCCATAAGAACAATATCATTGGCATAAAGAAGAAGATTGATGACTATACCAGTGAAAGTAGGGCCGACACAACCTACGTTTTCCAAGC
>JZKD02S0273922.1:0-20518 GCA_000966675.3 Picea glauca
TCTTGGATAGGTGGAGAAGGACTTCCATCTAGATATTAGGTCAAGGAGAAGAGAGAATAGAGGCATCACATGTGGGTTTCATTCAGAGGAAGCCACGTGAGAGTGTTGTGTCATATAAAGCTTGTCGTACAATTTTTCCATACATGTACACAGGTCGTGGTGGAGACAGTTGCACACATACGCGGGTTTGTTGAAGCAAAGTCACGTACACCTCGAAAAATGCGTAATGTTGGTTCATACAATACATCAAACTTTGTTAGGTTTTTCTACAGTTGTATTTCTCTCAGTGGGCCATTATCTCTATTACAGCAGCCCTGATTTTAGAATAATAAAATCATTCTCAGCACTAGTTTTCCCTTTGGAGATTTTTCCAAGGGTATCTATCCAAAAATATTGGTGTTTATGTGTGCTTGATTTGGTTTCCTTGTTTATGATTCCATTGCATGTTTAGTTGATTACTCAGTTGTGCTTTAATTTAATATGTGATTAATTTGGAATTAAGTACTTGGTGTTGGGTAGGAGAAATTTCAATAAGGTATCATAGAAAGTGCTTTGAGAGGAAACCAAGTACATGATCTTAGATCCATAGTGGATCCATAACCAATAGGTGGAAATCGAAGGACATATTTCAGGAAAACATTTGTACAAAAGTAAAACTTGTTTTTGTAGGTGTACAGAGGTGTACATGGGTCACAAAAAGCACAGTTGCATACATATGCAAGAGGCTTTGAACACATTCATGTATACATGGGTTACAATGGTGACAATCACATACATACATGGGTTATAGTGGTGAAAACCACGTACATACATGGGTTGCAGTGGTGATAGTTGTGTATAATTCTGTATAGGTCAGTATAGGGGTAGTTTTCAACAACATGTTATTTCAAGGTCAGGTTATCATGTCTTAGGGATAGAAACAAAACCATTAAGAGTTTAAGTCATATTGGATGGAGCATCCAACTTTCTATCTTGGAAAGAGAGATTAACTTTGGCATTGAAGGAGTATGACTTTTGGGAGTTAGTGGATAAATTAGTTACTCCACTGACAGATCTATCAACTTTGGAGGTAGACAACAAGAAGGAGATTAAAGTAGAGAGGATCCTCCTGGATTCTGTGAAGGATCATTTAATCCCTCACCTAATCGAGAAGAAGATGACCAAAGAGATGTTTGATGCCTTGGTAAGTTTATTCCAGAGCACAAACATGAATAGGAAGATGATCTTAAGGAATAAAATCAAATCGATGCATATGTCTAGATTGATAATGTTAATAGCTATCTCATGAGGATCACATAGGTGTGTGATCAACTTGCCACCATAGGGAAAAAAATAGAGGACACATATCTCATGAATGTGGCATTGAATGGTCTTCCCAAGTCTTTGGAACAATTTTTCAAGGGAGTCATTTCTCGGGAAAATATCCTAGATTGGCAGATACTTTGGGATGATTACATCCAGGAAGAGACTAAGGAGGAGTCTAAGAGAAAAAAATAGGGAGGTAGTGAAGATAAATTGGCTCTTGTTAGTAAGACAAGGAAGGGAAAAGGAAAGAGTTCTAGAAAGAAGGGTAACAATGATGGAGGTTCATCATATTCAAGGAAGAAGAAGGACTTGAGTAAAATCAAGTGCTTCTCATGTCAAAAGAATGGAAATTATGCATATTAGTGTCCGGAGAAGAAGAAGAAGGGAAATGGAAAGACACAAACAACAACACCAGTAGAGACACAACTTGATGAGTTTGCAACAAAGTTTGAGAAGGATTACTCACTAGTTTATTTCCTTTATACTAACACAAGTACATGGAGCGCTTAGTTCTTGGAAAATGGTGTTTATTGTCATAAAACAAAAGAACAAGAGCTATTTAGCAGTCTAATGGAGAGTGAATCATATGTTCATGTGGAGCTTGGTGATGATGTTAGGTATGCAGTGAAGGGACATGGAACAATTACGTTCCAGCTCGATTCAGGAGGTTTGTTAGATGCCCAGGATGTGCTTTACGTGCCAAGTTTGAAGAAGAATTTGATTTCAGTCTTAGCTATAGAGGATGTGGGTTTTTTCATTAATTTTCAGAGAGGGAATGTAAGAATACATCTAGAGAAAGCTAGCCCGAACAATGTAGTGGTCATTAGCGTTAGATAAGGCACTTGATACAGGTTACAGGGAAATCATGTTCAGGCTTTGTTACATGATAATGATAGCCTATGTGAGTTGTGGCACATGAGGTTGGGACACCTACATTATAGGGATTTGTCGATTCTAAGGGGGATTGTTACAGGTCTTCCATAGTTTAGAGTTGATCAGTAGGGAGTGTGCAAAGGGTGTGCACTTGGAAATAATGCCAAGGTTGCTTTTCCTAGCAGCAAGAGTAGGTCCATGGGGATATTGAATCTTATCCATTCATATGTGAGTGGGCCAATGTTAGTAGCATCATTACATGGATCATCATACTATGTGACGTTTATTGATTATTTTTCAAGAAAACCTGGATCTTCTTTATGAAGAGCAAGGATGAGGTCTTCAATCGGTTTCAGGAGGTTAGAGCTCAGGTAGAGAACTAAAAAGGTAAGAAGATCAAGGTCTTGAGGTCATATAATGGGGGAGATTAAACATCCAATGAATTGAAGGATTTCTGCAAGAAGGTAGGGATCAAGAGGGAGTTAATAGTCTCATACAACCTTCATCAGAATGGAGCTACGGAGAGAAAGAATCAGTCCATCATTGGTTCTACTAGGGCTATGATACATGACCATGAGTTGCATATGTTCATGTGGGAAGAGGCATGTAACATGATAGTGTATGTGCAAAATAGGAGTCCTCAAGGGATATTGGAGGACAAGACTCCAGAGGAAGCATTCTCAGGAGTGAAGACATAGATTGGACATTTGAGGATCTTTGGTTGTCCAATTTACATCCATGTTCTTGTGGAGAAGAGGATGAAGTTGGAGCCTTTAGTACAAAAGTGTATATTTGTGGGATACAATGAGACCTCAAAGGCTCACATGATCTTCATTCCAGTGCAACAGAATATAATTGTGAGTAGAGATGTTAAGTTCGAGGAGAACTTGGCACCTAGCATATCACATGAGTCATCAAAAGTGACAGAGGACAAGGAGTAGCAGTCAACTGTTCAAACCTCAAGTGGGGAGGAGGAGTTAGTTTGTTTCAGTCCTGTCAAGAGACCCTGATGGCTATTACATACATTGAGGGATGTTGGTGAGGCTCCTAGGACTGCGGTTAGAGAGCAAAGGCCTCTAAATAAGTTTTTGAACTATATGGCACTTATAAGTAGCATCATTGATGTTGAGCCTTATTGTTTTGAGGAAGTAGTAGATCAACATGTATGGAAGGATGTCATGGTAGAGGAGTACACCTCTATTATCAGAAAGGATGTTTGGGACACAGTTCCAAGATCAAAGGGGAACTCAATTGTGATTTTTAGGTGGCTTTGCAAGATCAAACATGTTGTATATGGTAGCATAGAGAACTTCAAAGCTAAGTTTGTGGTGAGAGGATTCTCCCAGAAAGAGGGAGTGGACTATGAGACATTTTCTCAAGTCAACAAGTATGCTTCTATTGAAGTTGTTATTTCTATTGCTTTAATTATAAGGTGGAGGATACATCAAATGGATGTAAAAATATAATTCCTCAACATGATCATTGAGGAGGAACTATACATAGAGAAACCTCATGGCTTTGAGGTACATGGAAGGGAGTCTCATGTGTGTAGGCTTAAGAAAGCCTTGTACACAATCAAATAGGCACCTAGGTGTGGTATTCTAGAATTGATGAATACTTGCAGATTTTGGGCTTTACCAAGAGTGAGGAAGATCCTAACTTGTACTTCATACTTGTTGGGTCAGATCCACTCATCTTGGTTCTATATGTTGATGGTTTATTTCTCATAGGTGCAGAGGAGCTTATTCTAGGGTGCAAGGTGGATTTAGCAATTGAGTTCAAGTTGAATGACATTGGATTGATGCATTATTTCTCTGGGTTAGAGGTATGTCAGGTATCAAGAGAGATATTCCTTGGCCAAGGGAAGTATGCAGTTGAGATATTGAGGAGATTCAGGATGGAGGACTATAAATAGATGGCTAAACCTATGATTACCTATCTCAATAAGGTGGTGAATTCATATTCAGAGTTGGTGGATCCCAGGATATATAGGAAGTTGATAGGGTCCTTGATATATTTTCTCNTTTTCCAAGGGTATCTATCCAAAAATATTGGTGTTTATGTGTGCTTGATTTGGTTTCCTTGTTTATGATTCCATTGCATGTTTAGTTGATTACTCAGTTGTGCTTTAATTTAATAAGTGATTAATTTGGAATTAAGTACTTGGTGTTGGGTAGGAGAAATTTCAATAAGGTATCATAGAAAGTGATTTGAGAGGAAACCAAGTACATGATCTTAGATCCATAACCAATAGGTGGAAATCGAAGGACATATTTCAGGAAAACATTTGTACAAAAGTAAAACTTGTTTTTGTAGGTGTACAGAGGTGTACGTGGGTCACAAAAAGCACATTTGCATACATATGCAAGAGGCTTTGAACACATTCACGTATACATGGGTTACAATGGTGACAATCACATACATACATGGGTTATAGTGGTGAAAACCACGTACATACATGGGTTGCAGTGGTGATAGTCGTGTATAATTCTGTATAGGTCAGTATAGGGGTAGTTTTCAACAACATGTTATTTCAAGGTCAGGTTATCATGTCTTAGGGATAGAAACAAAACCATTAAGAGTTGAAGTCAGATTGGATGGAGCATCCAACTTTCTATCTTGGAAAGCGAGATTAACTTTGGCACTGAAGGAGTATGACTTTTGGGAGTTAGTGGATAAATTAGTTACTCCACTGGCAGATCTATCAACTTTGGAGGTAGACAACAAGAAGGAGATTAAAGTAGAGAGGATCCTCCTAGATTCTGTGAAGGATCATTTAATCCCTCACCTAATCGAGAAGAATATGACCAAAGAGATGTTTGATGCCTTGGTAAGTTTATTCCAGAGCACAAACATGAATAGGAAGATGATCTTAAGGAATAAACTCAAATCGATGCATATGTCTAGATTGATAATGTTAATAGCTATCTCATGAGGATCACATAGGTGTGTGATCAACTTGCCACCATAGGGAAAAAAACAGAGGACACATATCTCGTGAATGTGGCATTGAATGGTCTTCCCAAGTCTTTGGAACAATTTTTCAAGGGAGTCATTTCTCGGGAAAATATCCTAGATTGGCAGATACTTTGGGATGATTACATCCAGGAAGAGACTAAGGAGGAGTCTAAGAGAAAAAAATAGGGAGGTAGTGAAGATAAATTGGCTCTTGTTAGTAAGACAAGGAAGGGAAAAGGAAAGAGTTCTAGAAAGAAGGGTAACAATGATGGAGGTTCATCATATTCAAGGAAGAAGAAGGACTTGAGTAAAATCAAGTGCTTCTCATGTCAAAAGAATGGAAATTATGCATATTAGTGTCCGGAGAAGAAGAAGAAGGGAAATGGAAAGACACAAACAACAACACCAGTAGAGACACAACTTGATGAGTTTGCAACAAAGTTTGAGAAGGATTACTCACTAGTTTATTTCCTTTATACTAACACAAGTACATGGAGCGCTTAGTTCTTGGAAAATGGTGTTTATTGTCATAAAACAAAAGAACAAGAGCTATTTAGCAGTCTAATGGAGAGTGAATCATATGTTCATGTGGAGCTTGGTGATGATGTTAGGTATGCAGTGAAGGGACATGGAACAATTACGTTCCAGCTCGATTCAGGAGGTTTGTTAGATGCCCAGGATGTGCTTTACGTGCCAAGTTTGAAGAAGAATTTGATTTCAGTCTTAGCTATAGAGGATGTGGGTTTTTTCATTAATTTTCAGAGAGGGAATGTAAGAATACATCTAGAGAAAGCTAGCCCGAACAATGTAGTGGTCATTAGCGTTAGATAAGGCACTTGATACAGGTTACAGGGAAATCATGTTCAGGCTTTGTTACATGATAATGATAGCCTATGTGAGTTGTGGCACATGAGGTTGGGACACCTACATTATAGGGATTTGTCGATTCTAAGGGGGATTGTTACAGGTCTTCCATAGTTTAGAGTTGATCAGTAGGGAGTGTGCAAAGGGTGTGCACTTGGAAATAATGCCAAGGTTGCTTTTCCTAGCAGCAAGAGTAGGTCCATGGGGATATTGAATCTTATCCATTCATATGTGAGTGGGCCAATGTTAGTAGCATCATTACATGGATCATCATACTATGTGACGTTTATTGATTATTTTTCAAGAAAACCTGGATCTTCTTTATGAAGAGCAAGGATGAGGTCTTCAATCGGTTTCAGGAGGTTAGAGCTCAGGTAGAGAACTAAAAAGGTAAGAAGATCAAGGTCTTGAGGTCATATAATGGGGGAGATTAAACATCCAATGAATTGAAGGATTTCTGCAAGAAGGTAGGGATCAAGAGGGAGTTAATAGTCTCATACAACCTTCATCAGAATGGAGCTACGGAGAGAAAGAATCAGTCCATCATTGGTTCTACTAGGGCTATGATACATGACCATGAGTTGCATATGTTCATGTGGGAAGAGGCATGTAACATGATAGTGTATGTGCAAAATAGGAGTCCTCAAGGGATATTGGAGGACAAGACTCCAGAGGAAGCATTCTCAGGAGTGAAGACATAGATTGGACATTTGAGGATCTTTGGTTGTCCAATTTACATCCATGTTCTTGTGGAGAAGAGGATGAAGTTGGAGCCTTTAGTACAAAAGTGTATATTTGTGGGATACAATGAGACCTCAAAGGCTCACATGATCTTCATTCCAGTGCAACAGAATATAATTGTGAGTAGAGATGTTAAGTTCGAGGAGAACTTGGCACCTAGCATATCACATGAGTCATCAAAAGTGACAGAGGACAAGGAGTAGCAGTCAACTGTTCAAACCTCAAGTGGGGAGGAGGAGTTAGTTTGTTTCAGTCCTGTCAAGAGACCCTGATGGCTATTACATACATTGAGGGATGTTGGTGAGGCTCCTAGGACTGCGGTTAGAGAGCAAAGGCCTCTAAATAAGTTTTTGAACTATATGGCACTTATAAGTAGCATCATTGATGTTGAGCCTTATTGTTTTGAGGAAGTAGTAGATCAACATGTATGGAAGGATGTCATGGTAGAGGAGTACACCTCTATTATCAGAAAGGATGTTTGGGACACAGTTCCAAGATCAAAGGGGAACTCAATTGTGATTTTTAGGTGGCTTTGCAAGATCAAACATGTTGTATATGGTAGCATAGAGAACTTCAAAGCTAAGTTTGTGGTGAGAGGATTCTCCCAGAAAGAGGGAGTGGACTATGAGACATTTTCTCAAGTCAACAAGTATGCTTCTATTGAAGTTGTTATTTCTATTGCTTTAATTATAAGGTGGAGGATACATCAAATGGATGTAAAAATATAATTCCTCAACATGATCATTGAGGAGGAACTATACATAGAGAAACCTCATGGCTTTGAGGTACATGGAAGGGAGTCTCATGTGTGTAGGCTTAAGAAAGCCTTGTACACAATCAAATAGGCACCTAGGTGTGGTATTCTAGAATTGATGAATACTTGCAGATTTTGGGCTTTACCAAGAGTGAGGAAGATCCTAACTTGTACTTCATACTTGTTGGGTCAGATCCACTCATCTTGGTTCTATATGTTGATGGTTTATTTCTCATAGGTGCAGAGGAGCTTATTCTAGGGTGCAAGGTGGATTTAGCAATTGAGTTCAAGTTGAATGACATTGGATTGATGCATTATTTCTCTGGGTTAGAGGTATGTCAGGTATCAAGAGAGATATTCCTTGGCCAAGGGAAGTATGCAGTTGAGATATTGAGGAGATTCAGGATGGAGGACTATAAATAGATGGCTAAACCTATGATTACCTATCTCAATAAGGTGGTGAATTCATATTCAGAGTTGGTGGATCCCAGGATATATAGGAAGTTGATAGGGTCCTTGATATATTTTCTCAACACCATGCCATGTATTTGTTTTGTTGTGAACACCTTGATTCGATTCATGGTGGTGCTGAGGAAGGTGCATTGGGTAGCAACAAAACATGTGCTTAGGTAATTGAGAGGTATAATGGAGTATGGATTGAGATATATTGGAGATGGAGTGGAGTTGCAGGGATATACAGACTCATATTAGGAAGGAATTGCATTAGACAGAAAGAGCACCTCGAGGTGTTGCTTCAGCTTGGGATCAAGAGGAAAAAAACTTCTATAGCACTTAGTTCAATAGAGGTAGAGTACATGGCAACAAGTATGGATAGAAGCTATTTGGCTTTGGTGATATATTGTAATAATCATAGTTGTATCAAACTCTCAGAGATTTCAATATCCCATGGTAGGTCCAAGAATATTGAGATAAGATACCACTTCAATAGAGATATGATCCAGAAGGGACTAGTGAATATTTAGTATATTTCCACAAATGAGAAAGTTGCAGATATTCTGACTAAACCCTTGGAGAAAGGGAATTTTTTGTTCTCCATACACAAACTTGGAGTGGTTCGTAATACATTCCCCACCAAGAGGGATTGTTGATACTAGTGATAGGATCAAACAAGTATTTCCACACGGGTCTATGTGTCTATACATGTGGAAATTGTCCAAAGCATTCTACTCTTGAATTTACATTGATTAAATGAATTATTAAAGTAAATTTATTTTATTAATTAATTATGTAATTAGTTAATTGAGTTATTTAAGGAAAGTGCTAAAAGTAATTAGCATGTTTCTAAATATCAAGTGATATGAGAAGTAATCTAAACATGAAATCATTTTGGAGATATAACTCACGATTATAAAAGCAAGGCTAGGGTGAAAGAGGAAGGCACTTGAAACTTGATAGGTGTTGAGGGAGTTGACACATAGTATTGGATCACAAAGGATTGTGATTCAACATGATCTTGGATAGGCGTAGAAGGACTTCCATCTAGAGATTAGGTCAAGAAGAAGAGAGAACATAGGCAACACATGTGTGTTTAATTTATAGAAAGCCACAAGAGAGTGTTGCATCGTACATATCTTGTTGTACATGTTTTTTGTACATGTATGCAGGTCACATTGGAGATAGTCACATACATACATGGGTTTGTTGAAGCAAAGACGTGTACACCTCAAAAAGCATGTAGTTATATTTCGTACAACATATAGAACTTTTCCAAGTTTTCCTGCAGTTGTATTTCTCTCAATAGGCCATTATCCATGTTATAGAGCCTTGATTTTAGCATAATAAAATCATTCTCAACACTGGTTTTTCCTCCGGGGTTTTTTCTAGGGGTATCTATCCAAAAATATTGATGTTTATGTGTGCTTGATTTGGTTTCCTTGTTTATGCTCTCATTGCATGTTTAGTTTATTACTCAGTTGTTCTTTAATTCAATAAGTGATTTATTTGGAATTAACTGTCGGGTGTTGGGTAGGAGAAATTTCAACAATTTGGTGCTCTGTTTGTGGCTTCTAGCTTTGCAGTTTTCTTTCCTTTTGGATGTTTTTAGATTGGAACTGTCCTTGTATTTTCATCAGTTTCAAATTTTGGCTCTTCTCTTAGTCTTTGAAAAACATGAAGGGACATAGGAATTCAAGTCATTGTATCGCCTATGAAATCTTTGATATGCATTAGGTTTGATGGGCCTATGCATTGTATACTATGAGGCCCATCCATAACACTTTTTCATCCCCTTTGTATCTATAAAACTCATATTTTTTACCATGCTTAATACAAATTATGGTTTCTTGCAATTAATTAACGAGTAAATTGATTTTGTTATTTAGATGAGTTTGTATTTATATTTATGTTTGATTTCATGAAAATTGTGTGTACGAAAGCCTGACTCCAAGCAGGTCGATCCACACATGAGGAACTCCACTCCAAGAACACTTTAGGAAAAATAGGGATCTTGTCCCCTCACTTTATTTTATAATATGAAAAGGCATTCAAGACACTCGATCTAGCTCATCCATGTGAACCACTGACCTAGGAGGACAAATATATCAAGGGGATTGGTTCCTACAACCAAGAGCCATGATTCTAGGGATTTAGGGGATTACAACCTCCACTCAAGGAGTGATTGGTGGGGAAAGTGATTGAAGTTCCAGTATGAGAAGGACTTAGTTATTATCCTCGAGTTAGTTAGTTCATTTCTAAGTTATTAACTCTTGTCATAACTAGTAAGCTACAAAGAAATTGGATCTTTCCATGGATGTAACTTTGTTTTGATGATTCAACAATGAAGAACTATTTTCTAGTTTACTATCGTTGGTTCTTTTTAGGTTCTTTTTTTACTTTGGGTAGGGCCCACCCAAGATGGCTCAAGGAGCCTATTGTATCTTTATTTTTATGCTTATCAGTTCAAGTTTAGTTATTTTTGTGATGCAACAAGATAGTACATAGTTAAAGCACTTTATGTCTGTTCCTTGTAGGCAGGTTACAATTATGTAGATGTTGTTGTTATAATTTCTTCTACCATAAAAAAATCATTTTAGCATCATTAATAATATTTCAATTACAAGTGTGTCATTTTGCATCATCTATAGAAAGGTTAGAATTTGTGTGCATTTCTTGTGGAGTTTCTTGTAGGTCTATACAGTTTCCTATAGAACAACACAATTTACATCATCATGGATTTATATTTTAGTTTTCTCAACTCTGATGCCTTCTAAGCATTAGAGAGATGATATCATGCTATGATTAATTATGAGGGATTAGTTTCTTCATTAAAAGAATCTTGAATTCATTTCATGCAATAGAATAAATTATAACTAGCGAGTACTTTGTTTTCCTAGATGATTGCAATTTGGTTTTATAGCATGGGTGTCGCTTAGATTTGGTCTAGTAGCTTAGATCAACAGCTAGATTTGCAACCTCACATGCCTGCATGGTCATTGAACTACTGGATCTTATAATTTTTTCTTTACAAGTTTTATTTTCAGTCCTTCCTACTTTTTGAATTCATAGATTAGCTTTCAAGCTTTCATTTCTTATATTAATGTTTATGGTTTCTCCCTCACTAAAGTATTCAGAGTAAGAATTAGGATATCATAGTTGTGTGGGGTCTACACACAGTGCATAGTACCTCTCAAGTTTTTATGAACCTTGGGTTGACATTTAAATTACCAAGCTCAGGGTTACAACATTCTTGCTGCTATTCTATGGCCTGTCACTTTTTGGTACCATTTCCAAGGAGGTACTAAAGGAAAAGGTGCAGATCCAACATTAGGTGAACCGATGTTGTTTTTTTCATCCTCGTTGATAGGGAAAGGTAGTGTCAACATCCTTATTTTGAACTTCGCCAGTATGGTGAAAATAGTACCAGAGTAAGTGCTAGGAACCTTTCCTATACATTAAAGGGAGGACCAACAACAATGTTGTTAACCCTGTTGATGTGGTCAAAGTGTATTCAACGAGGAAGTTACAAACTCCACGGATGAAGAAATGAAAGAACCGACAATGATGTTGTGAAGTCTTATGATGCGAGAAGAGGGTATCTAAGGAGTTCTTATGAACTTCACCGATACGGTGAAGGGAGAATCGATGAAGTTGTTAATCTCACTAATGAAAGGGGACTTGTACCGAAGGACATGTTATGAAAACTAATCAATATGTGAAAATAACCAATAGGTTTCCTTGCAATGTTGTTCCATTGAATCTCTTCCATTATTCCTATACTTTGTATCTTGAAGGCAAAGACACCATCATTTTAACCTTGATACTTTATGATAATTTGAGACTGACTCTACACAAATTCATTAAAGCATATGTCGGTGATGGGAATGCACTCATGGCATGCTTCACTCTGTGTGTGTGCATGCATGCGAGGGAACACACACAATTTTAATTTTAGGGACTCTTATCTTTCCTTGGCTTTGTTAGCCTTTCCACTATGTAAAGGTGAGAGGTTAAGTTGGATTCCTAGTGGAGTTAATATTACCTTGCTAGTTGAAATTTGAAATTTGGAAGCATGAAAAATATAATGTCCCTAACATATAAGATTATCTTCATATGCCCTAATGGTAACTTGTTAGACTTGTTAGTAGTCATTGTAATGAAAAAACTAATTTTCATTAAATTGTATGTATCACATAATGTTTAATTTAGTGTCCTGGTTAACACCAACCAAGCATGTAAAAGAGTTGTCATAAAACAAATGAAAAATTTTAAGTGCATTAAAGGTATTTATGGTGATCATGGGCTTGATGTAATTGATCTATTAGAAAAAAATGAAACTATGAACTACTTTAAGAAAAAGTAAGAATGATAAAAAAAATGCCTTAGATCTGCACAATTCTACTGGGGGCTTTGTCGAATATGAACCTCTTCAAATTTTCCACCTTCCTGGGCCTATAAGGTGTGTGGATTCCCAATCCAAGTTCACTAATTGGGAGGTGACTACTAGTGAGTGGATTTTTTGTTGATGAACCAAGGATGTCAGTGTCCATAGAGGAAGTGTCATTGTTTAGCACATCTTCATCCTTCTTTCTTTTTTCTCCTTCAACTACTTTCATTGCGGCCTCATAGGTTTCCCTTTTCTCTTTTGTTGCTACTTTTGCAGTTGCCTTTTCAGTTGTTTCTCTTGCTTCTATCTCTGCTATCATTGTTTTCTCAGTTGTTTCTTTCACCTCTACTTCTAATACTATCATTGATATTCTTATTGCATAAACTTCTACTTTTTCCTTGGTTTCATTCGTCTTTCGTTTCTTCTCTATAATGTCCTCTTTCTTTTGGACTTTATCTTTCTTTCTTATTTTCTTATCTTCCACCACCTCCTCTCCCTCTACTGATTCATAATGTGTGTAATTTGTTGTGGTTGTTGAGTTTGTTGGTACCTCTTCTTCATCTCTCTACCATGACCCCTCCTGGGCTTTTTCTTCATTTAAAATCTCTCCTAAAGGTATGCCTTTCCCCCTGGAAATGACTTATTCATATTTTTAGGAACTGCAATGGACCTCTTCTTCTTCGTGTGTCGTTGAAGTGTATTCCCAGTTGCATTTGTGTTTGTAGAAATACTCTTTGACTACTTCCTTTGGGTCATGTTTTCTAAATCTTTCTTCCCTGAAGCGAAATGATAATAACATGTCTACTCGATTGAGCCTACTTGATGCCTCCAAAGGAGTATGATCTAACCCATAATGGTAAAGTGGGGAAGATGGCCTTCTTGTCTTGAGAGAGTGTTTCCCTGACTCCATGGATCATGGTCTGATATGCAATAGCTTGTAATACCATCATGTCAGTGTTAAGAACCAAACATCAATATAGCATAGAAAAACCTCAGGAAAAGTACTCAACGCCTTGANTTTCTCAGTTTTTTCTTTCACCTCTACTTCTAATACTATCATTGATATTCTTATTGCATAAACTTCTACTTTTTCCTTGGTTTCATTCGTCTTTCGTTTCTTCTCTATAATGTCCTCTTTCTTCTTTTGGACTTTATCTTTCTTTCTTATTTTCTTATCTTCCACCACCTCCTCTCCCTCTACTGATTCAGAATGTGTGTAATTTGTTGTGGTTGTTGAGTTTGTTGGTACCTCTTCTTCATCTCTCTACCATGACCCCTCCTGGGCTTTTTCTTCATTTAAAATCTCTCCTAAAGGTTTGCCTTTCCCCCTGGAAATGACTTATTCATATTTTTAGGAACTGCAATGGACCTCTTCTTCTTCGTGTTTCGTTGAAGTGTATTCCTAGTTGCATTTGTGTTTGTTGAAATACTCTTTGACTACTTTCTTTGGGTCATGTTTTCTAAATCTTTCTTCCCCGAAGCGAAATGATAATAACATGTCTACTCGATTGAGCCTACTTGATGCCTCCAAAGGAGTATGATCTAACCCATAGTGGTAAAGTGGGGAAGATGGCCTTCTTGTCTTGATAGAGTGTTTCCCCGACTCCATGGATCATGGTCTGATATGCAATAGCTTGTAATACCATCATGTCAGTGTTAAGAACCAAACATCAATATAGCATAGAAAAACCTCAGGAAAAGTACTCAACGCCTTGANTTGTGATATTGAGTCTTGTATTCATGATCCCATAGAACTTTGTATTAGATATGTATGGAAGGGTTGGTTTGTTTCCAATCCCAACCCATATTTTTGTATTGATGGAAAAAACACACCATGTCCAGCAGGTAGGAGGACATATGAAAGTTGGGAAAATCACTAGGGGAATTTTCCTCAACGGTTCTAATGGAGTATTCTATACATGTTGATAGGATATCAACCCAATTGAAGGATGAATCGACGTCAGTGCAGTAGTATATTAGGGGCATCAGGGACAATGTGAAATTTGATGCATCATATTCGCCATATAGCCTGCATAGCATCACCACAATATATTGGTACAGTGTCCTCATCAAGCTAGTGGGATATTCACCTGAGGGTCTAAGTTTGAATGTTTTGTCAGAATTGTACAAGATGTTAAACAAATCATTTTCCTTGTGCGAGAATGTTTTAATGAGCTCTTAATCCAATGAGAAAATTCATCCTTCTAGATGATAGTACAAGGATATCTAAGATTCCCAAAATGATGTTATGGGTTTCCCCTTGGAATTGAGGATATATATATTATTGAGGTATACATGTTGAATGATCCAAGAGATTTCATCTGCACATGGAAAATCGTTGCATGATATTCCAACTTACGTAACCCTGATTTTGAAATGTTCTTGAAGACCTTGAGTTCATCTTCATCTTCTACCTTCTATATGGAAATTTTGTTTCTTAAACATTTTGAAAAATTCACCCCATTTGAGTAAAGTCCCCTTCTCTATGAATCATGTGGTGTCATTGTAGATAGCTCCTAGGGTGTCTATCTCTTTTTCTTGTTGACTTCCTCTTGTAGAGGCCTCCGTAATGGGAGATTTTATTGTAGTTTTCTTGTGGGGTGACATGCTTGAATGTGCAGAAGACATGTTCATAATTAGTATATCAAATCAGTGATAAAAATATAAGATGTGTTCATAATTAGTATATCAAATCAGTGATAAAAAGATGACATCACAGTGAACATAAAGAATTAGTTCCTGTAATCTTGTAAATTATTTGTCTTTCGAGCATCATCTGGATGTTAAAGATGATTCCATCAATGTAAACCTATATCAATGTCTGAGGAGCTATTGGTACCGATATCAAGAGGAAAGTAATCATATGAAGAAGAGAAGATAATGGGTGACGTGGTGAGTGTTTGGTGAAAACTGGCTTAGCCTACTCGTGTTGGATCTGCACCTTTTCCTCTTCAAACTTTGATTGGAGGGTATCCTTCTCATGCTGCGCAACCCTACATTACTCTGTTACTTCGTCTTGTTCTTGCTTCAGGGCCACTGTGGCTTGTTCTATTTATTCCTGTGTGTGATGAAGGTGGGATTCAGTTGCATCGGCTAGTCTACAGAGTTGGGTAGGCTCATCTCTCAACTTTGTTTCTTCTGATGGAGGGGGCGCAATGGACACTGCACGGATGGAGTAAAGGGCCTGATGTACCCTCATAGTTCTGCTTCAATTTTTTCATACATGGTCTCTTTCTTAGCTTCATTTCTCTACAAAATATCTTCTAAGGCATTCGATACAACTACGATGATGAAGTCGAAGTCATCGAGTGTGAGCACAATTTGCAGCTTGGTCTTACTAGTTTTTGAATTCTTCTACGATGTGGCTTTCATGGGAGAAACCTTTCTTTTGTGAGATGGCTATGTGTCTTCAGGGGGATTCTGTGGCGGTGTTACTTTTCCTCACTTTTTTTAATCTTCTTTTCCATTATTCTCATCTTTATCTACTTCATCATCACTTCCTCCACGTGATTCTGAAGCAGTTTCTTTTAAAGTATTGTTAAGTTGCTGGAATTCTTTTGTCTTCTTCCTTCTGATAGTTCTAAGTGTTTCATGCCCTTCACAAGTGATCACCACACTTCTGATTAGTTCAGGATCAAATAGTTATGCGGGGTCAACAGGGATAAGGAGCTCTGTAGGCCACTCCTTAGTTATTTCTTCTAAGTATTATTCTGTGAGTTTGTAATAACTCTGTAGTACTTCTTTGTGTTTGTCTCCATGTGCAGTGATGTAGATAAAATGTTTGTCTGTGTGGAACTTCACAAATGGCCTGAACCTTTGCAGGGTGTTCGACGTTATACAAGGGACAACCTCAATATCCGTCTTTAACTGTAGGTAGTAGGTGTGGAACACCGTGTTTGATTTCCATTGTTTTCCCATATCGCTTGAATACCATAGCGAAGTGAACTTCACGGCTAAGGGTTTAGATAGTTCTAATTCAGGGAAGGTCGCACCTTCCAGCATCTCCCAAGCTATGAATATGATGAGGGTCAGCATCCAACTAAAATGGAACTTATATCCCTGATCTTGGGCTTCGCAGTAGTCTTGGTCTAACTGGTTCACTAAGTAATTTTCCTAGTTCATCTATAGCCCCTCCACGCATTTCCCTGTGAGTTCAACAACAAACCCTGTGACCTATGTGGGTCTGTTCTTCTGGACTAGCTTACTAGAAATCAACTGGCAAGCAAGGTGCACTACACCATTCTAGATGGACACTACCTTGTAGCCTCGATTCCCCTTCTCCACGTCGTCGTATGTATCTTTAATCTTCTATGTCAGGGCGTGGTCTGTAGCCTTCCCTGGGTAGAAGTCTTGTGGGTCTGGTCCCTGCATGCTCAATTCAATGATCCGATGGATCAACACCAGATCGACAGTGATGCGTCTGTCTAGCCATAAATAACCGCCATCGAAGCTCGACAACAGGATCTTAACGTACACGTTAACCTCCTAATGCCTTCCAAAATGGGGTATTTTGATTACATTTAGGATGGTGGACTGCACAAGGTCCATATTCCATGGTTGGTGGATTATCCTCGACTCCTTCCCCTTCGTCCTAGTCAAATACCTGTGAGGAGCGAACATGTTGAAGTTCTTGTGATCCCCTAGGTTAAATTTATTGATCTTTAGTGTCATGATCTTATTCAGCTGAGGCTTGCCTATGTGTATCATTTTTGGGAGGTACGCAGTAACCAAGGTGTAGTCGAAGTCCCTAGGAACACTGCCACGATTCACCACACCATCCAGAGGCAGGATGTAGTCGAGCAGGATGGAAGGGATTAACTTCCTGTTTGCCAAGTCATCTCAATGCTTGGTTCTTTTCTCATATGAAACTTAGGATGGTCTGGATCTACGAACAATGTACGGGGAGCCTTACATTCCTTGCATCAATGAAGCTTGAACTCCTATGGACATCACTCTCTCTGCCATTAGATCGATTAAAATTTCCTCTACTGACTTTTTCGTAGCGCTGAGCTCGTCTGACATGCATGATCGAGATCAGATATCTCAGGCTGATGAACAATTTCTCAATGCAATAGAATGGATGGAAAGGTCTCAATAAGCACAACACAGTAACAATGAGTTCTCTTTTTGGCTCGGATACAATTTGCGAAAGTGTGCTCGGTGCAACAGTCGACAGGATAAGTAGACATCGATGTAACAGATCCTTCCAACGGACAAGAAGCCTTCATCAATGAAGTTCTGTTTGTTACGGCGTGGTCCCAATGGTCTGATGGCGAGCTTTCTGATCATAACTGTTGTTCTAACCATTCGGGAACGTCAATCTAATGGTTATAATGCTTCCAACGGTCATATCGCTCCACCATGGCGAAGTGCCAATCTGAGTTGCTCTGATATTTCAGAGAAGTTCGAATTTTGGAGACCTTCCTTTTGTGAAGTCTTTTATGAAACTTCCTGTAATTTCTCCAAATTTTCTTTCTTCTTACTGAGCTTCCTAGCATTCTTCCTTGTGATCTGCGTTACTGGGTTCTTCTTCCCATTCTAATTCTTATCTCCTCTTGGCATAGTAACTTCACATTTTTTATGGTCTTTCGTAGGGTTCAAGACCAATACTTCTTCTTTGTCTAGGGTAGGTGCTCTACTCTCTTGTACAAATAGGTGTTTCAGGTCTGCTTGTGTTCTTTCAACTTCGACATCTAAATTTCCGATCCTCAGTAGCTTCAACTGGTTTTCTTGTTCTTCCAGTAAGTGTGTTATTCTCTTAGCCATGAAGTCTCTTAGTTCTTTATTTTTCTGTTCTAGATATTCCTCTTCTTGTTTTCTTCAGATCTGATCTTTCTCAATCTAGGTTTTTCCTAGCAACATAACAAATGGAGCATTGTTCTCAATAAATTTAACAACCTCAAATTCTTCTTCTATCGAAGTGCCATGAGAATTCATAGATGTCTGGGTAAGTATTCCACATAGGGTTATCAAATTTCCTCTAAATAATCCTATTCCTCCCAATGAGGGAATCATAGCAGGATTTCCTAAAATTTCCCAAGTTCTTTTTGCCATAATATTCACCTATGTTTCCTCATCTAGAACACAGTCTATGTCAAAGTCTCATATTCTTGTTTCTATGCACTCTTTCTCTTTGAAGATCTTTGATAATTTGATATCTTTGTGCTCATTCAGGGCTTCTTTCATTTGTAGTAATACAATCTCTGATTCTTTATGGGGTTCTGCCATGGTCTCAGTTTCTTGTCCTTTCTCAGGGTTTTCTTGTCTCATATTCATTCTTTCAACCTTAGCAATCACTCTAGGGAAATCTAGAACTTCATGGTCCATAGCTTTACAACAAAGACAACTAGGTATTCTATCAGGGAAATCCTTAGCAAGATGGCCTGACCTTCTGCAACTGTAACAAAGGGTTAATCCTCTCTTCATATTAAATGATCCCCAACCTTTCTTGTACTGCGCACTAGGATCTTGGTAGCTAACCTGCAGAAAATTATTCCTACGATCCTGCATCCATTTGTTAGTCCAAACATTCTTTCTATGCATAGTAATAACATATATTTCATTATTTCTATCAGATCTATTCATATCAAACCTCCTTTCTTCTAACTATGCCCTAGTTTTTAGACTAGGGCAATATTCATCAAACATACCTAGATCCATACTGTCGAAACACAAATTTCCACTTATCATACCTTTATCAAAGCACAAAGATTTTAGATCTTCCTCCTTTCTTAGCATAGAGCTTTGAAATCAAGTAGAATACTATGCACTAAAGAAACAGATCTATGCACAGAGATTTATTTCTTTTCCTCAGTTCCCAACAATCACAGTTTCACATCTTGACAAAGAAACCATTTGGTGGCACAAGGGCAGACCTAGGGTTCAATGCTTCAACAATGCACCAACAAAACCCTAACTACCGAACCTTTCAAAAACACCTGCAAAGAAGATGAAGTCTCACTTGAGGTAGAGGCAGGGGTGGTTGCAAGACTCCAGTGTCTGCAACCTTAGCTAGGACACAGATCTATGATTACAATACTCTAACAAAGAACTTAGCATTTGTCATCCATTTTGTCTACAACACAGATAAACCCTAATTACAGTGCAACACAATATTCAACAAGATTCAACACATTCAAGCACTAAGCACATCAACATAGATCAGATCTAGCATCCCATTCACATCGTTAGGCACTAAGCTATCATATTCATGGAAACATACATCATTGTACTAAGCATTAATCATATGAACCATAAAAAAACCATAATGCACAAAGCAAACACAACACAGGTTATACATGGTTCACCCCCAGCCCGGGGCTATGTCCACCAACTCTTCATCTTCTTTATTATATTTTGTTAATCATCTACATTCACAGAGCCACAAGGTCCCACTCCGCATAGGACAAGATATCTGTGCACACTTCACCAGATCCTCCCTTCCCAAGCTAGGTTATAACACAAAGCCTTTACACAATCTCTTACAGTCACTTGCACCTAGCCTTGCAAGTCTCACACAGTATGCACAAAGCATGTACAACTATCACTTGCACTTAGCATCGCACCACCTACTTACATCGCCTATATTTCTATTTATACATTAAAAAAGAGCCTAAACATGGGTAAACCCAAGGGCTGACATCCCCATACACGTTACATAAGCCCAAAACCCAAAAATCCCTAAAAAGGCACCGAGATCCCAGATCTCTTCTTCAAATTGTGCTCCTCCTTTGACAGCCTATCGAAGTCCCAAAATAGGTCAAAATTTACCAAGGATCTCCAAGACTTGTTCAAGGGCCAACACACCACAAGAATATGTGGTGCAATGGCTGTAAATTTCGCATCAAACAGTTGGATGAAACTATCAAATAGTTGGATGAAACCATGAAAACTTATGATAGTGGGATAACTGCAGTATTCTAGGTCACTAATGTTTCCTCTAGGAGTGACAGACATCCCTGAGAATCTAAAAAAAGATCTTATGGTTATTTGGATGATATACTTGAGTATGACTTTAATTCCTTCAAATCATCTCTTTTCAATGTCAAATGGTATAGGTTATGAATGCATGAACGTGATGAGGAAAGAAATGTTATTCAGCATGCCAACAGATTTTTGATGATTAAAACAATAATGTTTGAAAGAGGACATGATCACCATGTTTTTCCTAGCCAATGTGA
>JZKD02S0273955.1:0-12981 GCA_000966675.3 Picea glauca
TTATGGAAATGAATGAAGTGAGGGATCTTTTCTAATTTATTTTCCACAATGAGGATATGGATAAAGACTTTGTATATGGGGGTTCTCTAAAATAGTTATAATTATTTATAAAAAACTACAAGTAAACCAAAATTATATTTAAAATACAACATTTAGGGTTCTTGATTTATAGTTGAAATTTGAGCTAGGTAAAGAGTGTACACTCGATGTACTATACAACCACCTACACATTAAATTGGACAAATAAATTAGACAATAAAAATGCCACATGGAACTTGGCATATATTCAATATCTACACATTAAATTTGACAAATAACTTGACAATAACAAATAAATTAGAAAATAAAAACACCACATGGAACTTGGCATATATATCAATATTTACATATTAAATTTGACAGATAACTTGACGATAAAAACACCTTGTGAAGGGTGGCCACAAATCATCTACTCATAAATGTCAAAAGGTTTATGAAAATCCGTCTTAGTAATGTACATTTTTGAAGATGAAGAGTTAGATTGTCAAAAGGCTTACGGAAATCCATCTTAGTGGTTGGAGAAAGAGTTCTTATATTATTATACTTAGATGCAACATTGTCATGCATTTCCCATAGCATAGTGGGAAGTTGAATTGTAGTATCCAACTAGCATATTGGGAAAGGGAATTGTAGTATACAACTAGACAAGGGGGAGTTGTAGGTTGTTGATAAAATGATTTATTATCGTGCCAATATACGATTGTGGTACCAACACAGTTGCATATAGTTGCAATATAGTTACATATAGTTGCATAAGTTGCATTGTTGCATAAATTTACATATAGTTGCATAAGTTTTATTGTTTCATAAAGTTGCATATAGTTGCATATTGTCACTAAAATACATGATAAGTTTCATTGTTGCATATAGTTGCATAGTTGCATATAGTTGCATACGAAATTGTTGCAATATAGTTGCATATAGTTGCAATATAGTTTCATATAGTTGCACAAGTTGCATTGTTGCATAAAGTTGCATATAGTTGCATAGTTGCATATAGTTGGATAAGTTGCATATTTTCATATAGTTGAAAATAGTTGCATATTTGCATATAATTGCATAAGTTGCATATAGTTGCAACATAGTTTCATAAAGTTGCATATAGTTGCATGAGTTGCATAAGTTTCACTTTTTCATTGTCATATGCCTAGGGAGTATGAGAATTACTTGACACAAATATGCACACTGCCAAATTCCATTAAGTCGATTCATGTAGAGATTAAAGATCCACTAGTTTTTAATGGCACAACTAATGCCACAAAGTTTATGGACATACACAACTTAACACATCATGTTTGAATAGAGGGTATAAACATTGGATATCACTTTGGTATATATCCTTGAATTATTGNTGCATAAGCTTCACATATGTGAAAATAGTACTTCCCACATCTGAATTTAATTGGCTACCTACATAGTTACATTACAAGGAAAACAAATATAATGATGAAAGGGATCCTTTGAAAGTTGTATTGAGTGTATTTGCATGTTTATGATAATCACAAGAGAGGGGTAAGTATAGGAATCTCACAAGAGTTTCTATGATCTCTTCTACAGTGTCCTTGGAGAAGCACCTGTTAATAAAAGAACCACTACATATAGACAAATATCTATGAGACTCAAGCTATTTATGGAATCCTTAACTAAAATAAATAAATTCAACATAGAACGCAAAATGATTCCATTAGTCCACTCCTAGTACACATTTTTTTATTTCTTACTTTTTAAGAATGCTTTTCTCCCCTGGTTGGACTTGAAGGGAAAAGTCTTCTATTGTCGCTCTAACAATGTTCTTATCTCCGGTGTTCAAATCAACTAAACGCTTCTCCAATTCTTCCAATTTCTTGTGTGAACAAAGCACCATAAAAATACCACATAACAAAATTAGTATTGCTTTCAATGGAGAAGTTTTTCATTGAACATATGGCTATAATAGGCTAAGCATGGGGGATTCAATGAAGTTAGTGAACACAAAGCCTTTCTTCATAATTACATATAACTATAACATGTATTGGAAATTAATAGATATACTAGCATCCTAAAATTAATGTTGATTCCATAAATGTAGTAGTTTTATTTATCAATCGCATAGATCCACAACCTTAGAAATAAATTACTATTCAAATAATACATTTAGTAAATAATTTCCTAGAAGCATATATCATTTTCTATTTTGTATTGAGTAAACTAACACATAAGTATGCACCTTTGATGGAATATAATGAGTTCCAAGACCAATTGCAATCATTTCTACACCATTAATTCGTGACCCGGTTAAGCTTAGATACTCCCCTGCATTATATCAAGAAAAATAGAAAAAAAAATCCATGTCATCCCACGAGAAAATAATACAACCAAAAATCTATCTAAACTAGCACAATCCCTTGTTTTAATATGTTATCTCGAGTAAGTAATGTAACTTCTAGTAAATATGCTTGTACCATCTTTCAAATTTCATAGTTTAATACTTATGTTCATTTGCATTTCATAACATTAATATTGAATGATGAAGTATGTCTAGCCAAAATAAGGTATATTTACCAAGGCGTCCTGGAAGATGTGAAAGAATATATGATAGACCAGCATCAGGGTGAAATCCAAATGCAACCTCAGGGGCAGCGAAGATCTGTTACAACTTGCATTCACCAATATATTGTTAATCTTGAAGTCGCACCTTCTTGTTTGATGAATCATATAAGTGAATTCTTAATAAACTTTTAATGGGAGGTAGCAAAGTTGTGGTTTTATTTTTGGTTCATTTTAAAAGCACTTTTGAAAACTCTCATTTTCCTTATATATTAGAATGCAACGAAACTTAAACCATATAAAACAAGATGTTAAAGCTGTCAGTTCTAAAAATGTGTAAATGCTCTTCACCTATTAGGTGAAGAATCCTAAAAACCAAACTCATAAGGATGGATTAGTGTCCACTAAAAATATCATTGAAAGTATAGCACCAAATCAATATAACATTGTGGTGGAAGTCTACTTGCATTATTAATTGGAAAGATATATATAATCCATGTATGTAAGAAGAGGAAAGTTTTCCTTGAGGATTTAAATAACTTACAGTGTTCTCTGTGACTACTCGAAATGTGCATGTTACTGCTAGACTTGCACCTGATCCCATTGCAAGGCCATTAACAAATGATACCTAAATCAAACACACAAAATTTTGCATGAAATCAATTATATAGGAAAGTAATAATTAGAAGAATAAATCTTCCATTTACTTTTGTTAAACTAGTTGGGAAAAGATAACATACAATTAATGAAATATTAACAACATTTTATGTGAGCATTATATATATATATATATATATATAATCATAGTTTTACATGGTAAATAAAGCATATACATGTTCTCCTTCCAAAGAAATAAACCTCAATTACAATGAATAAATCCACGTAAAATATAAGAGAGATTATTCTTCTCAACAAATTAGCATGGGACTTATATGCCAACTTGCATTGATAATGCTATAATTTTTTGAAAATGTGAGAAAGGAGATATAAAGCAAATCCAACCATTCTTACCAGAGTTTTTTGGTATGTATGAATATGATATTGACGCCAATAGATTTTGTATATAGCCTCCATATCTGCAAAATCAGTTAACTAATCGAAATGCACTGTATGCGCACACACTCATAGAAACACATAAAATCCATGTTTGTAAACACTTGAATATTTTTAAAGAATATTAGCATTTGATGTTTACATTTCACATGCATTTGAAACTTTAAAATGTGTAGGGAAGAAAAATGAATGCCAAAATATTAGTCACCATGAGCATAATAAGAAACCAATGAACATCTATTGTCACTTGAACTTGCAATCTAACAATGGAATTTTTTGAAAGAATGCCCATGAAGTAAAGTTGACAATGTTTGAAAAGAATGGATACCAACCATCTTTTCCATAATATAGTGGCCTCAAGTCTCCTCCAACAGAAAATGCTCGCCCAACTCCCTAAAGGAAATATAGATGTGTCAATAAAAGCTTGAAAGTGGCACAATATTTGACTTTTTGGTAATAAAAAGAAGAAAGTTTTACCTTGACAATTATCATCTCCGCATCATTTTCTTTCTCCCATTTTTCATAAAGCTTAGCTAATTGGATTGCCTGGACATCATATTATAGGAACTATTAAATAAATCAGGGAAAGTTGGTCCTGGCCTAATTCCTTAACCATCAATTAGAGAGGAAAATTGATCATTGATTATCTTACCACTTCCCTATTAGCAATATTCAATTTATGAGGGTTATTTAGTGTGATGACACGTACATGACCTTTTTCTTCTGCTAGGACAACCTGCTTGAATACCACACCTTCATTTAGTACAATTTTCACCCAAAATATCATCAACCAAACTAGAACCACTATTAATACACAATTAAGTTCTTTTAGTCATGGAAATATCATTTCCTAGAACTTGATAAAAAAACTAGAGTTCACTATCAAAATGATTATCGTATTATGTACTGATTTAGTACCTCCTCTAATCCATATTTGAAGTTATTTTATTTTTCATGTTTAAAAAATAGTGAAACACAACCCGAACAATCTCCTAAGTATATATCAAGAAAACTATAGAAGCATTTATAAAAAAAATTACAAACCACACAACTTGGTTCATGCCCATACTATAAGTACAATTTGTATGGAGAGAGAAAATAAGAGAAAACAAGTCCTAGAACATGAAGAGAATGTAAAGAAATACTAACAATTCTAGGGTAGTTAGCAACTATTTGCAATTTAATAAATGAAAATAATACGAGGACAACAAGAAGGAATATATATATATATATATATATATATATATATATATATATATATATTGTGAGTTATAAATTCACTTTCACAAAAAATGAACACCTTCAACTCTATCCCCCTACACCCTCTCTAAGAATACACACCTTCACCACCTCACCCACCTTCTAAGTCAAAGTATTACAAACGCACACCATCATCCACCCCACCACACACCCTCTTTAGAAATGTACACCTTCACCCCACCCATTGCTACCATCCCATTAAGTGGGCGTGTGCATTTATAACCTGTTACAAATGGACACCTTCATTACTCATCCGAAGTGGGCAAGCTTAACCTAAGTTGTTGATCATCGGGGTGTCCCACTTAGCAGGTCAAGGTGGAAGAGTGAGATGGTGTTGACCAGGAGCACCATCAAGATGACACGTGTCAATAATTGATTGGTTGATGGGATGAGTGTGGATCTAGATGGATAGGAGATCCTGTAGACCATTAATAAAATGTCAATCGTTGGTTGTAGGAATCGTGAAAAAATCTATCTTGTCCATCGTAATGAGTCCTTCGAAGTAGTTTGGTTCATTGAAATGAAAATACTATGATGGAGAACTATGAGAGAAGATATGGACCATTGATTTGTCCTGAATGGAGAAACTCTAAGAGGAGATATGGATCGTTTATATGTCGTGATAGGAGGAACTCTAAAAGGAGATCTAGATTGTTGATCTCCTACTAAATGATTTAAGAGGGTGATGTGGATGGTTTCATGTCTCAAGAAAGGGTTGTGCCATGTGTCATGATGACTTGGCACCTTAAAGAGAGAATCTATAAGAAGAGGAATGACACATGTCAGGTGGTGATGGTGCCACTTTTCCAACAGAGATGATGCCACGTGTTAAGGTGACTCATGTTTATTGAAATAGAACCTCGTGTTGAGTTATGTATGCCACGAGTCACCCCAGGTGGCAGGCAGTGGCAGGGACACGTGTCAGGATAGGTGGCAACTAGCATGTCCTTAGGGGTTATGCATGTCACAAGTGGAATGGTTTAAGAGATAGGAGTGGTCCCCAGAGGACCAAAAAATATTTATAGTGTAGATTTTGAGTTGGGTGGTTAGATCTGGACATGGTCAAAATTCGACCATTCATTGGACTTTAAAGGGTTTTCAAGTCCGTGTGTTGGCCAAAAATGTCGACGATGACTCAGTCTTCGACAACTTGAGGGGAGTCATCGATCTGCCGATAGGCAAGAGAGATCACCACAATTAATTTCCTTAATACCTGTCTGAGAGAGATTAACGTTGTGATGAGGTGAGGGTGTCAGCATGACAACTAGTGTGGCGGAGTAGTGACATATGTCACTACATAATTGGTCAACAAGGAAAAGTGGGCCCATTGGGTGAGGAGGTCCTTTAGGTCTTGGTTTGATTTTCTGATCGTTGGATATGTGGGCCAATGGATCTAAACCATTGATCTAGGTGCAATATCGTCAGAATTCAAGGGGGAACCTATTAAGCTTTGTTATGAAACACTGACGATCACGAAAGGAGGAAATATCTAGACCCTTGGTCGGCACAGGGTGGAGATTCAATCTCAACTATCATATCGAGAAACATCAGATCGAAGGAGAGTTAAATGTCACACAAGCTAGATTCACCGACTCATTTAGGGTTGTTGGATGATCGTCATGAGGACCGTTGATCTAAGATGGGTTCTATTAATGGATTGTTGTCACAACTTTTAGTGTTGGGGTGTTTGAGGCTTTGTGGGAGCAAAACCCTGATGACGACGAACATAGATCAAGGGATTTGGCACGTGAACTTAGTGTGCCCGATGGTAGATTTTACATCAGATGGAACGAGTATTAAGATACCATGTGGATGTCATGCGGTAGTAAGGTGGCCTTGGGCCCATGGAGGTCCAAGAACTTTGGGAAGCCAAAAAATTTTATCTAGAGCTTAGTTTTAAGCAAACTTAAAATCGTTAGAAAGTTATTGATGAGAAGGAGGTGCTTGTGCCCTCTAGAATAGGCCTCAAGATGTCTAAAAAGAAAAAGAAAAAATCAATACCCCATCCCTTAAAAGGTACTTAGGGGGTTGGGTGTGTTACAAAGTGTTATCAAAGAAGGCTAAAACGCTAGGCCTAAATGGGCCAGAGATCAATCATGGGACTGATATGACAAGGCCAAGATGAGCCTGTTTAAAATAATTTCTCTACATTAAAAGTTTACTTATTATTTGCATTAACCCCTTGAGGAAAAGGACTGTAGATTGAAACCTTTCTTTTATTTTAAATTTTTACAATAGATACCCTAACATGTGTTGTATTATGTTGTCGTTGATGTCCAATGATTGATGTTAAAGGGTTGATGTCAAGTATTTAAAAACACACATTTTGTTTGGATGCATATGTGTTTTGTTTGGGCGTCATGGGTGTCAGGCGGGGCGATGCCCGACATCGCCCCCCATGATACGCACGACCTCCCATGTGAATAAAAATAACTTTTTGATTTATTTATTTTTAATTTAATTTTATAATCGAAGTTTTTTTTAGTTTTTTTTTAACATTTCATTTTTACTTTTTAATGTGTTTTTCTTAATTTTTTTTAATATTTTTAGTTTTAAAAGTGTTTCTTTTTTTTAATTTATATTTCAACTTTAAAAAAAAATTATATATATTTTTAATTTTTTGGTTTTATTTTTTTTTAATTTGTATTTGTTTTTTTTTTTAGTTTTTTTAATAAGGTTTTTATTTTATTTTTAATTTATTTACATCTTTTTTAGTTTTTTTTTTTTAAATAAATTTGGTTTTTTTAATTTATTTTTATTTTCCTTAGTTTTTCATATATATTTTATTTTTGTGGGTTTTCCTTTCCTTTTTACTTTAATTTTTTCATATTTGTAAGTTAGAAAATAAAAATTTCTAGTTTTGTTTTTCATAGTTTTTTTAGTTTTTATTTTTTCTTAGAAAAAAAATTTGTTGCCATTTTTTTTTTTTAAATGATTTTTTTTTATTTTACTTTTAAAAAAAACAAAACTTGGATTTTATTTTTTTTAATTTATGTTTTTTTTATGTAAATTTTAAAAAAATATAAAAATATTTTGTAAGCAATGATTTAGGAGCCAATTTTGAGTTGTTTATCAACGATGGTAATTGTAACTCCAAAAAAAAAAACTTGGTGCTACTGGTAGCATGAGTTTTCGATTCAAGGGCTAATTTTAAAGTCTTTTTTTACAATGACATCAATTGTCAAAGCAACGGGTCTGAATGGGTCTAAATTTTAACCACTGTAAAAAAAAGGGTCACCACTTTTTGATTTAGGGGTAAAAATTGCCACGTTGAAAAAACGAGAACTCTGGAGAGTTCTCGCTAAGTTGGTAACTATGTTCTACTAACGCATGCTGATGATAGTAGTACAGTATGGCATGAGAGATTTAGTCATTTAAACTTTAGGTACATGCAACGAATTTCCAAGCAAGGAATGGTCAAAGGCTTGCCAAACATTCACTTTTTTGAAGGGGTTTGTGAAGGATGCATTCTTGGCAAGCATCCTAAAGAGAAGTTTGAAAAGGGGAAGGAAAGGAGAGTCTCCTCTTCCTTAGAGTTTGTTCACAATGATATCATGGGTCCATTTCCACATTCGTCTATCAACAAAGCAATGTATGTCCTTACATTTATTGATGATTACTCACTCTATACTTGGGTTTATTTTCTCAGGAAAAAGTCTGAAGTTTTTTAGCATCTCAAAGACTTTCAAACTCTAGTAGAGACACAAACTGGGAAGAAGATCAAGATCTGTTGTACAAACAATGGGGGGCAGTATATCAACAAAGATGTTCAAAATCTTTGTTGTGAGGTTGGTATCTAGTTGCAACATACACTTCCATACACTCCACAACAGAATGGAGTTGTTGAAAGGAAGAACATATCTCTCAAGGAGATGACCAGTTGCATGTGAGGTCTCTTCCTTCCAAGCTTTGGGTTGAGGCACTTAACTGTGTTGCTTACATACATAACAGATCTCCTCATAGATTTGTTGAGGACATGACACCTTTTGAGGCTTAGAAAAGTGACAAACTAGATGTCACACACTTTCGCATCTTTGGATCTCGTGCATGGGCCCATATTCCTTCTGAAAAGAGGAAAGCATTAGATCCACAAAGCACACCTTGCATATTTGTGGGATATCCAGATGATGTGAAGGGGTACAAGTTGATTGATCCCTTTGCATGTCGGCTCATCATTGAGCGCAATGTTCAGTTTGAGGAGAGTCCTTTGCATGCACCACCAGTGAAACATGCAGATACTCTTGTGCTTCCATCAGTTATAGACATCAGAGATGATGATTCCATACACTCAGATGCTACATATTCAGACTCATATTCATAGGATTATGTACAAGGAGTTGAGAAGGTGGTACATCCAAATGAGGAGCCAATGTTGTAGCTTCAGCAGATGCCTAAGTGGGCACAGTCCACACTTCAGGAAGCAGGTGACCTTGCAAGGGATCCATTGGATTCGAGAAGGACTCGATCTTATCATGAGGAGCCTTCTCATGTACTTTTATCTTCTAAACCAATGATGCCCATGCATTGTTATATGGTTAAATCTTCTGATCTACAGTCCTATAGTGAGGATGTGGGAAATCCATTATGGGAAGCAGCCATGCAGGAGGAGTATGACTCACTCCTAGAGAATCAGACTTGGGATCTTGTTCCACTTCCACCAGGGAGGAAACTTGTCAGATGCCAATGGATCTATAGGACCAAGAGAGAAACAAATGGTCAGGTGAGAAAGTACAAGGACATATTAGTTACAAAAGGATTTCAACAGATTGATGGGATAGATTATGATGATACCTTTGTTCATATAGCAAAGATGGACTCCATTCGCTTGGTTCTAGTCATTGCAACAGCCAAAGGATGGGAATTTCACTATGTGGATGTGAAGAATGATTTTCTTCGCAGTGATATTTAAGAGGGGATTTACATGGAGTAACCATTGGGGTTCATTCAGAACTCATATTTAGTATGCAGATTGAAGAAGTCACTCTATGGACTCAAGGAGACACCTAGATCATGTTATGAAAAGATGGATTCTTATCTTCTTTCACATGAATTTTTTAGATGTAAATCGGATTGCAATGTTTACATGTTGAGGACTACTGATGCTTTGATAATTTTAGTACTTTATGTAGATGAAATTTTGATCACTGGTAGTTATGCTTCATCCATTGATGTGGTCAAAGATATTTTGCACGACAGGTTCTCTATGACGGACATGGTCCACTTCATTTCTTTCTTGGTCTTGAGATTAGTCAGGATGATTTTGGAATCAAAATTTCCCAGGCTAAGTATGTCAGGGATCTTCTAGATAGATTCCACATGACAGACTATAAATCTGCACCTACACCCTTCTTATATGGGATCAAACTTGAGGATGGAGAGGATACACCATTAGTGGATAGCACTTTGTATCGACGGTTGGTGGGGAGTCTTTTGTATCTCACCCACACCCGTCAAGGTATCTCATATGCAGTAGGACTAGTTTCCAGATACATGCAGGAACCCCATGATCTGCACTGGAAGGCTACCAAGCACATCCTCATATATGTTCAGGGCACCATGCGTTATGGGATTCACTATGTAGTTGGTGTTGCATTGAATCTCATAGGCTTCACAAATTCATATTGGACTGGCAATGCCACAGATTGCAAGTCCACTTCTGGGTACACTCTCAATTTGGGGTCAGGCCCTATTTGTTGATCAAGTAAGAAGCAATCATCCATTGCTTTATCTTTCGAAGAGGCCAAGTACAGAGGAGCAGTCAACTGGGTCATTCAGGCACTTTGGCTTCAACACTTCCTTATCAAGCTTGGTATCCAGTTTCACTGTTTGACTGTCATATGGTGTGACAATCATAGTACACTGAGATTTTGCATCGATCCAGTACATCGGCAACAAACCAAACACATTGAGGTCCACATGCATTTCATCAGAGATCTAGTACATGACAAGATCATTGATCTGCAATTATGTCCTTCCTCTGAACAAACTGCTAACATCTTCATCAAGACCTTCACATGGATGGAGTTTCAAACTTTGAGGGATCGTCTTCGAGTGAAGAACACCATTTCCTAGCAGTTGTCTTTTCTTMTTTTGATGCATTGTCTTTTGAGGAGGGGTTTTGTTCCCACGTGGTTTTCCCTCTTTCCTCATTTTTTTATTCAGTATTCATTAGTTTCATTGTACATGAGTACCTAATACGACCTAGTTGTTGGGACCCATTTTTCATTACWCCATAGTGATGTTCAGGGGGGTGTTGGAAATATTTATATTTTCGACTCACTAGYTCACTATTAGTTAATTGGAGCTAGTTCTATTTTAGATCATCACTATTATGCATGCATTCCTAAGAAAATCTTACTGCTTGTTCGCTTTTCTTAATTATGGAATGTTCTTTCCTATATGAGCTCATTCATTGTATTCAGATTGATCAGCGCATTGGAGTAGTGTGAATATATTTTCTCATTCTTCCATACTGAATCTCTCGCCTTTTCTTGATAAGATTTGTTTGTACTTGCTTTAGCCAGGTCTCGTGTGCAGGTTACCATGAAACATTGACATAAATGTAGGGATTTTCCCTTCACCATCAAATTTAACTCTAGAAAAAAAAATCTATTGTCTTCTTTGACATAACACATAATGGTCTCATAAGGCTAAATGAATGATTACATACAGGGTTATGGAGAGGAGCCATGGGTTGTTAAGACATTTCTAAAAATGGCTCCACATGATTCTGCTGATAATTGTTGATAGGGTTGAATGATCTTGTGAAATCACCGAGGATTATCCCCAATGAAAGAGAATCTATTAAATTTATGGCCTTTTAACCTTTAGGCATACTTTTTCTTAAGTAGCTTATCATTACCAAACTTCCTATAATATAGTTGGTTATTTAAAGTATTGCTTATGTTTTTTTAAATAACTTTTTTTTTGGTTTGATAGTTTGTTTGTCACTATGGTCTAAGAAACTACGACCCAAGTGTTTCTAAGCCATCAAAATCACTTGAGTGCCTAAGTCAAACCCCTTAGCATGACTGGAATTTTAGTAAAATATTTGATGCTATATTTATCTCATTAGTTTTATTAATTGACCTAAACATCATTCATTTCTACATATTAGATTAATTACATCTCATTTTTTGCATTTAAAAAATACATAAGCAATAAGCAATGGATTGACCTACAATTATAAAACCTGCACAAAACTATCTAAAAGTTAACGGAACATAAACATATGATGGATTSGTGATGTCTGTATTTTTCTTTTCTCTAAAATTATTTTATTGATTTAAAATATATAATTAACTATCATAAAACTATATTTTAACTCTATGCTTACTTTGACAATCCSGTGCATCATGACTTTTACACACTAATACTTTGAGTTAGTAAAACATCATCACAATGTATTTTTATAGTATAAAAGCAAGATTACATACCAATGGATGGAAGGGAATTAAGCAAATAACTGTTTAAAAATACAATTTAGGTTTCACAAGGTTGAAGATTGTATCATCTTTTGAAATCCCAACGAAACACAAGAAGAGGCCAAAATTATCAAGTTTACTTTGGTGATTGAGGTAACAATTTGATTTTGAAACGCTGACTAATTTTGGTTAGCAATATTTTTGTAAGTTAATTATTTTTTATATAAAATGGCGGTGTTGTTTAACTGTTTTATAAAATGGAATTTTAGTTGGAATTTGAAGATATAAATTTGTAGGAAAATATTATTTTTTGTTATTTAAAATTTATTTCTAAATGTAAAAATAGATTCAGCATGCTGAAAAAATATCCCTATAACACTAGAATTATACAGAAATAATCACTCAAATCTATTTATCTAACAATTTCTTGTCAAAATAATCAATGAAATTTATAAATCTAATAATTTTTCTTATCACCTTTTAAACAAATATCAAAAAAATTACCAAAAATATTCATTTCATAAAACGATTAAACTAAGACATTTTTTTGATGAACCGTCACGTCACTTCGTGGAAAGAAAAAAGAGGAGAAAAAAATCAACCATCAACTCGTTTTCCCGTCGACCAACAAATTTTCATGACGTAAGAAATCAAACTGGATGATGAACCAGTCGAGTAA
>JZKD02S0273977.1:60570-76375 GCA_000966675.3 Picea glauca
CCCATGTGGAGCAACTTGGATCCTTAAGGGAGATTTCCCCTCTTCATCCAAGTATGCCTAAAAATCGTAGCATTGATATTGCTCTCCTTGTTGTGAAAATATTCCTTCCTTGGCTCTGCACCATTGTTCTCTTATATGGAATTCAAACGTTACCATCACAAAACGTTGTGTCTTTTGGGTGTGTCACGTCCCTTCGCGGACCAACATTCCCAAATGAACTGTCATGCACCTTTCTAGACCCAGTGCACCCAAATGAACCCATGCGATCGTCAACCATCATGTCCCTTGGGACCAACACCCCCCAACCTTCGTCTACTCCTCATGTTGACACGCCCTGAAACCTCTTTGGTGCACCCCTTCTCTTGGTTGTTGCATGCTTGGGCAAGCCCCTTGGCATGTTCATGCATCCAAGGAGTCCACTTTGCCAACTGATGTGATCGTTTGGTGTTGTAGTAACCCCAAATTATGTCTCCTTGAGGACTTGTGTGAGGGTCTCTATGAACTTCTAACCGAATACCTTACATCCCCCCCCCCCACCTCAATTTGTTGCCATCCCCGACAACGTCCACAAAATATGTGATCTCCAAGTCTCTACCCGAACTCATTTCCCCATCGCAACTAAGTATGTTGAAAACCCCAAGTTTCATGCTGTTTGGAAACCTCAATTTTCCTTGCAAAGTGGAAACCCCAAGTTTCCAACTCACGCTGCAATCATCCGCAACTTGTGTAACCATCCACAATGTCCTCTGCCCAAAGTTGTTTGCTACCAATTTTTCCTTTATAATGGAAATATGTCTCTTCTCCAACTTTTTGTGCAATGCACATGCTGCCATTGTCTTGTTGTGATGATCACTCTTCGTTTTTTTACTAATGCTACCACCTCAACTATTATTTCAACCTCTATGAAAACTCCAAAAATGTTTAAGTGTTGAAATCCTGTGAGATTTATACTGCATCCATACTTCAACCAACTCTGTCATGTCTCCAAACGATGCTAGCATCAAGTCTTGCACTGATTGGGTAACTAGTCCAACTATTGCATCCAGTTCTTGAAATGTGCATCTCCATGCTCAGACTTAGTCTTTTCTTTCTGCATCTCTGTCACTCCATCCAACTCCAAAGACTAAGGAAAGTGTCCACCCTTGCCTCATTGTTGTTTCCATCATCTGATCTTCATCAAGGAGATCTTCCACGATTTCTAAGTGATGCACTTTGAACCTACGGGTGCATATGTACTCTTGACTCCCCTGTCATGTTGTTTTTCTCTCCCAAGTTGTGAACTACTTGAATGGCCAGTCCAACCTTCACAGTCCTTGAGACTAAACACCCTCATGCAAAAACCAGTCACTTCCTTTAACAATTTGATCCATTCGTGCAACTGTTAGACGAAGGAAAGGTCACCCCTCACCTTGCTTCACTATGAAGTCACCTCGAAATGAATTCATTTGCAACAAATTGACTCCACTTTCCACCTCATGGGAATAGTTAGCCAATCTACACCAAGAATTTCACTCCCATACTTCCTTTTTCCATCTATTTCGTCACTTTTCCATGTTGCTAGATCTACCTCTGTATGACTTGGAATGGTTACGATTCACCCTCAACCATGCTACCCCAAAGAAGAGAAATTCTCATGTCCAAGTAATATCTTCATGTTGCAATCTCTATGTCCGCACAATCCTCCAAATGAAGACAAGTCTTCAACTTGCCTCCTTTCATCAAGTCACCTCTCTGCAACTCAACATCTGAATGAGTGTGTCCAAAAATCCTACACTCCTCAAACATCCCAATGCATTGTCCAAAGTGCTCCAAGTAAAATGACTCACTTCAAAGAAATTTCATGCCTTAGGCATGTTCGAACCAATACTTCTGCCAACCTTAACCAATGACCCTCCCAGATCTCTAAGTCATTGCACAATCATCCACAATTCATCGAGGTGCACTTTTCCTCATTCAATGTCCCATACCAAAGGTGAGAGAACACCACCCAAGTCACTTCGTCTGCATTTTTCCCATTCAGGTCGACTACCAACAATTATTGGTTGACTTTTCTGTTGAATCCATCCATATTTTAGAAAAAAACTTCCTTGCACCACCTGCAACCATCCAAAATTTGGCACTGTCATCATGATTGTCAAATCATTGTATGACCCAACAAATCTAGCTAAGGCACCAAGGTTCCTCATCCAAGAGTTAGGAGCCTTCCTCAAGCTACCTCCATAATTGCATCCAAATATTCCTAAATCCACTATAGGATTCATTCAAACAGGTTTCCCAAAGCTCTCCGCACATTCACCCAAATCAAGACGTCTGAAACTGCTACATGCCTTCTTCAAATATTCACCACTTGAGTCACCCTCAAGTCTTTCATTTTTCACCGTGGAAACATATTACACTTGAACCACTAAGTCATCCCACTTCCATTCAAAGATGTCACTTCAACACTTAGTAAATGAAGGAACTCAAAGACAACCATACCTTTCCAATGACATCCTTGGTTGCACCCATGGTTTAAGTCTAATGTCTTGAACCTTCACTTTCCCAAGACACTGACTGTGCAAATGAACTCCCCTCAATCACCGTATGCAACTACACAAACCTGCAAGCACCTTTGATGTGATACAAGGCCAAGTCCATCCATCTATTTTAGAAAACATCTAAGTCCCAAAATTCTCATACAATAGGCCTAACTTATCTCCAATGTCCTTCCATCTCCACACCTTGAATGCTTCCACTTCAAGGCACCATGCACATGCTTCCTAACTTCCAAGTCATACTGTTTTTAACTGACTTACGTAAGTATGTGAAGAGTCAACTCGTTTTAAGGTTGTGGTTGACCTACTTATCCAAAAACCCAACACAACTCAACTTTTGTTCTCAATGATGCATGACATGAACATGTCATGATGAAAATGTGCCCAACCAACTTCCTTGTTGTAAAGATACTCTAGGTTTCCTCAAGTCGTCCAACACACCCGAGTGATTCAACTTGTTGCAAACCAGAACTACTCCCCTTCACAATCACTTATGTGATAACCCTCTACGATCACTTCTATGGTTAGATCTATGAAAAGTCTTACATTCATCCACCTTTCCCAAGTACTCGGTACACCCAGTGAAATCCATGCTTGGTCCCTTCAAGGTGTGCACAACAGGTTTGGCACTTACTTCCACCACAAATCAAACCAACCAATTATGCACCCAAACTGTCTCTATAAAAGGTCATTCCACCTTACTGAACCTTCACCAAGTCTTTTCGAAAACTTTCTATGCAATCAACTCTATGACAAGTTTTGCGATGAGTTATGTGATCACCCACCCTGTCCAAGTTCTTCATTTCACCACAAACTTTGCTCTTGGTCTATACAAGGTGTGCACCCAGATCAATCTTCCACCACGTCCTTAAATGGAATCCTATATCGTAAGTCTAATGAAAATTCTTTTTTATGAACCAACTCACTCCACTGAACTGTTCACCAAATCTGTGAATGTTCCCACTGAACTATCTCTGCACCAAATTTTCTTCTTGCTACACTCTATCACCACTATCACCACCATAGTAGTAGAGTGTACTTCAATCTCTAATACCATTTATCATTGAGATAGTGGTGAAGAGATCACCAACCCTTATTCAAAATATGCAACAAACAAGCTCTGATGCCATCTTTCACGTCCCCACAATGTGCTTACTCGAATCTTGCGATCGTGCACCTCTTGAGGGCGTGCAACACCACAACATTTCTAACTTGGATGCTTGGCAACACCAACGATACTTTTTCCAGACTATGCCTCTTCATCTAGATCATACCCATACCCCATTCTAGGTTACGAGTGAGTCACACTCCTACTCTATTGTATAATTAGACAATTCGTTAATAGCCTTAACACTTAGTCATTTAAGCATACATCCATGAAACGAAGATAACACTTCTGAAAAAAACAAGAGACACGAAGATATAGTGCAAGAGTCATGAAATGTTCCTAACACCCAAATAAGTATTATTATTGCGAAACAATTACAATATGAGCACTATTGGCTTGGTTTACAACTTGGGAGAAGTCAAACGACTCGCCTCACCTCACCAAGACACTCATAAACATATTCATCACATCAATAATTATCTTTTGGAACAAATTTTACAACTGTTGAAAAGAACCCCAAGCGTGTATCCACCACAAACTCACCATCTCTTCTCTATCACAAGACTTTTCACAGACCTAGGGTTTGTTGAGGAAAAGATATGAAATGATCTTACTCAAGCATTTTCATATTATTCTTGGCTAAAGAAAAATAGACGATAATGTCACAAGTATTGATTACAAGTGCTTAGGCTAGTCTTTTTATAAATAAAAGCTTGCTGGAAAATTCATTATTTATATGATTTTATGAATATAACAGTTGCGGAAATAAATGTAAAGACAGAAGCAAATACACCAAGATGACAATCAAGACAGGCGAGACATAAAGCAATCCTCTATTTCATTCCAATTCACCAAAGAGTCATTCTCTTTACAAAATTTCATGAAGAAGTTTTGGACAAAAGTCAAACTTAGACATCCCCGATGGAACATACAAAAGGACCTCTGACAGAAAATCAAAACTGAACTCTAAAAGATGGATCAACATGCCACAGACTGCTACCCACTCGACTCTACACAATAGTCTTTTTCAGTCATGAAAACTAATTCACAAACAGACAAGTCTACACAAACTATCAAAGATAGATCAACACCTCTGAAAAATGAGTGTCTGAATGATGTGATTCATCCCTGAATATTGTTGTCTACAATACGACCCCGCTATCATAAAAAAGAATTAGGCTTGTGATAAATTAAGGAATGAATGAAAACTGAACTATCTCAACATAAACTCAAAGATCAAACCTTAGTATGCTTCTCCTTCTATCCTCCTCTTGTTCCTCCCTTTCCTTTTTCTTTTAAGAAATTAGAATTGGATGAAGTAGTTGAACTACCTCATTAGTTAAGTTAACTAAAAACTCAACCAACTTTTTAGTTAGGAGTAAAAGTCATAAATCATAATAAGGATTATAAATAAATAATAACTAGTAGGTGGTACCCCTTGTGACTCCCATTTAGCTCTTAACAATCATAACATAACTAGTTAATTAAAAAAAACACCCCTCCTTGTAACTCCCATCATCACATTCATATTTGACAAATTATCTCATTGATATTTGAGATTATTTTCAAAAATATATTACCAATATATCCAAAAATCCTGTTGTCCAAAAAATCTAAAGTCAACTGTTCTCAACAACAGATAAATAAGTAAAACTTAAAATCCATATTTTCCAGTCAGTGAGGCATTCCTTCCTCTTTTTCTACTATCACCTTTTAAACTCTCTGAATTTTCCTTAGGCTGTGTGGAGCCCTTAGGCCTAATCTCGGTGATCACATGAGAGAAATCGTCCCTCAATTGCATGCGGGAGGACACCGATTTATCAGAATCATTTGAAGGTGGGGAAGGAGTAGTAGTGGATTTCCCTTTGTTAGGGGCATGGTGGGCCTCGATTTTCAACCTGTTGCTTGAAAATCTCATTCCTGTAACCAAACGCCTTAAAAATGCGAGCTTGGTTGAGTGGTTCTTCTCTTGCTTGAAAATCGGAGTTTAACCACAATAGAGCACAATTGAACAACAACCAAGCTAGGGTGACAACTAGTGGGAGGGTTATGGAGTGACACGTAGTAAATGCATGTCGCTTCCATCCCTTACTCATTTAATCACTTAGTACGTGCCAACCACCATTTCATTAATTCATTCCATTAACCAATGCACCGAAACCAACATCCAAAATGCACCACCATATTAACCATTGTCAAACATACCTTAACGCATATCAAATGTGCCTTCACATAACTCAATATATCGCATAGACATTTACATCGTTTTTTAAATTAACACCATTTTCCTTAACTTCGAATGCATAGAGCAACATCGTATCACATAGTAGGATAATCCCTCTCTTGTGGATTTTGTTTGTATTTCTTTATTTCTTTTCAATTGTTATTATTTGTTGCTACTAACATGTATCTTTTTCAGGTGGCACAAGTAATAATTCAAGGAGGAAATAAAAAAGGTAATAATGGATATCATAAGCCATTACAGCATGGCATTCGAGCTTAGAGCAAGAGAACAAACATGCATTATCCATCATCCATCTATCACGAATAGAACCAACATTGATCATCAATCATGCTCAAACCTGTAAGCAGTGTCAAACAACAGTAAAAACATCAAATGAGAACCAGATTTGATACTCCAACTTACAAGGGGGTCCCACCTACTAGTATTATATATATCATTAGCTTATAATTAATAGGCTTTAGCAATACTTTGCTGGCCAAATCCTCATTGCGATTTTAATCATCAACAAACTGGTGACTCCACAGCGAAATTTGTTTCCAACAGATTTAGAACTCAAAACACATGGTTTAGCAGACCAAGAACAATAGATTTAAGAATATATAACTAAAATGATTATGCAACAGGGGGAAGTGAGCGGATTTAAAGGAAAAATGACCGGGAATTTGGGAATAACTCATGAAAAATGTTAAGTATGAAGGGGTTTATCCCTGTATGCATAATCATTCAACCAGATTTTGCTCTTTACTTCAAGAAGAAAAAATAACGGACTTTCTCTTTTATTTCTCAAATGGACGAAGAAATGGAAAGAAGAAGCAGGAGATAACCAATCTCATATAAGACAATAGTGAAAGCAGATAACAAATTCAAGTGTGTCTTCAGGGGAAACATTGTAATAGCTGTGTAAGCTTGATTGTTATTGACTAACATTATCTTGCAAGAGTGTCACTGTGGCAGAATTGATCCAATATCTTATTCTTGACCAAAATCAATTAAAAAGATGAAAAAGTAATAAAAATCGTAACAAAATAAAATTGCAAAATTTAAACAACCGAAATGAAATGACAAAAATGTAAAAGCAGTAGGAAATGTTTAAAACAGAAACATAAATCACACTACTATAAAGAAGAAAAGAAAGAAAATAGTGAAAACTGAAAGCAGAGCTAAAATACTAATCCACAAAAAACCTAAACAACATAAGAGCTTTTCAAGTTGGTTCCACGTAACCATTACTTATGTAGGAAAACAAATGCTCCTGTAAATATTTTAGAATGTAAGAGTTAGTACCTAAGACAAAAACGATATTAAAAGGACCCAGCCATAATTTTTGAAATTTTGAATGTCTTCCCCTATCAGCGTGAGCTGAATCCCACATCAATACTTTTTCATTGACCTTAAATTTGACAGTCTTGGTACTCTAGTTGAAATACTTCTTAACAATTTGTTGTCTCCTTTTTATATTATCCAAAGAAAACATCCTTTGCTCTTCGAAAGCTAGGAGTGCATTTATCCTTTGTGAAACATCGGAATAATTTAATTCTTCGATATGTAGCATTACCCTGGGAAGAAAGTTCCATCTCAGTTGGCAGGAGGGATTCTTGAACATAAACAAGCTGGAAAGGAGTGCAACTAGTGCTTACCTTGGCGGTAGTTCAATTTTCCCAGAGTGTGTAAGTGACGAGAGTGTGCCACTAATGAGGCTTGTCTTCGATGAACCTTTTGATGATTCTTACCAGATTTTTGTTGGTAGACTCAACCTTCCCATTCCCTTGGGGATAATAAGTTGATGAGGTGAAATGTTTAACCCCCAACTTAGCTAAAAATTGAGTCATCTTAGCAGAAATGAAAGCGGGACCATTATTTGTAATAATTTCCAATGGAAGACCAAATCTAGAAAAAATGTTATCCTCAAGGAAAGAAATTACCTGATCATCTGTGGAATGCTTAAGTGGGACAACCTCAACCCATTTTGTAAAATAGTCAGTGGCTATCAAAATAAAACTTGTCCAGTTGAAGACGGAGGATTAAGAAGACCAATAAAATCCAATCCCCACTTTGAAAAGGGAAAGTATGGTAGGACAGGTTGTAATGGCATGGCTGAAAAGCGCTCTTTTCCAACAAACTTTTGGCACTTGTCACAAGATCTCAAAAAAACATAAGAGTCACGAAATATTGAAGGCCAATAGTATCCTTTTATAATAATCTTGAAAGCAGTGGTTTTTGTAGAAAAATAACCTCGTACATGAATGACAGAACTTGAAGAACCATGAGCTTCTTGCAACAGTTTCCATCTGTCTTCATTGTTTACACAAAGAAGCAACACACCATCAACAAATCTTCAAAATAATAAGTCTCCTATAATGACGTATGATGTATTGGTTGTTATGGGTATATATCTTAAAATAAGATAAGATTATTAAAGCTTTTGGAAATGATTTGTTTTTAATTAACGAGACACGTACACGAATCAGATAAAACAATTCACGCTTTGGGAAAATAATTTTTCTCTAGAAGGTAGACGGATGTTGAAATTTTTGTGGATAACTTGATTTTTAGAAGTGGATGTTGGCATTTGTGGCGGGTGAATGGGGCCTCCCATGTTTCTTATAAAGCAGACGTTGCAACTTCCATAGGGCTTTCTTTAAAGCAGAGTGGATGGGAAAATACGGTGTATGAAGGAATATGGTGGGTCGTCATATGAGGGTCAAAGCTTCCATGGACTCGAAACTATGTGTAAATTTTTTTTTTGTTCTTCTGTTTTCATTGAAAAAACAACGACTATATTTTTGTAAGCTTAGAATTTTGTAAAGCCTCATATGGGACGGATTGGATTATTTTAATTCAACACTTTTCTTTTTCAATGGGTGACTTTAAAAGGAGAAAGACAGAAAATTTAAAAATGTTTGTAAATTTAAAATACATTAAAAAGTTAATGATTCTTTAATACAAACAATGCATTAGTTGTAATTCAAATTTATAAGAATATTTTTTATTATAAAAATAATTTCTAAATTAAGAATATTTATTAGAGATAGATATATTTTTTATTAGAAAATAATGTTTAAATTAACTTCATGGATTTATTATTTTTATTTAGAAAGTAATTGTATCATTTAGAAAAAACATAGTCTTTGACACTGATATGCTATTTGTGAGGGTTGAGACGTTAATGTAATATTTAAATGAATAATTTTTTTTGTATAATTGTGTTTAATAATTAATTTTTGTAAGTTAATATTTTTCATATTTTTAATGATAATTTTAAACATTTTTTTCATTTAATAAAGTTATTGAATATCTAAAACCATGGAACATTAAGATCAAGTTGAGGGTCTTCATTATTAGTCCTTGTATTACTTTGTCCTTTGACCACAAATATTTCCATATTATCTATTGTTGAAATCAAGGAACTCAAATCTTCGATTTTTATATAATAAAAAGAACCATATATGTCATGATCTGATTGGACAACGGATTAGAGGTCTTATTGGGTGCTTTGCTATTCCCAATGTTATATATGTTGGCATATCCAAAGTATTTGATCATATATGGTATTTTTGAATCATATATTTTCTTATGCTTTGCTGAAAGGTGGATTAATGCTAGCATAAGTTTGAATGTTTGGCTTAGCATTGTCTGCTAGCTAAATTTATGCCAATGTTTGATATGCTAGCATATCAAAATCTTGTCCTTCGAATACATTCTCTACTATTTGAATTATTGTTACATAAATTATAGTAAATTTATTTTGGTACGTTAGAGACTTGCCACATTGCATTTTTTTCTTAAATGTTTACAGATTATTTCTAAGAGACTTAAATGTTTACCTAACAGGCTTGGAAACATTGAATGTTTACTTAGCAGGCATGTTACAATACATTTTATTCTGTTTTTTTATTTTATATGCAATGTTCTTTGCAGTCAATTTGGGCAATACTGTTCTTCAGCGTCATTGTTGCTTTACCGGTCCATGCTTGCTTCTTGCATCTCCATTGATTTCTTATTTGTTTGTTGTTGTTGTTGTTCTTGTTTGTCTGTCCGTTTTGTTGCAGTTTGCATGTTTGGGGTTCTGCAACCTGCAACCGCGATTGGAATTGTGTCATTCCTGGTGAACTGGCTGATGTTTGCTTCTTTGTTCATTGGATGATGTTTATTGTTGTTTGATTCGACTTTGCAGGGTTCGGGTCCTGCGACTGCAGTTGGGCCTTTTCGTGGTTCTAACTGGTTTCTTGTTTGTTGCTTGCTTTTCTTTGCGTAAGGTTTGCAATGTTGGGGTGTTGCATCCGTAGTTGGATCTATTGTTACATTTTTTTGTAGTTGACTGCCCATAAAATACTATTAAGATAAAATAACATACAAAAATTTGCAGTCGATGTAAATTGCATCTGTTCATCTTGTTGCAGTTTGCATGTTTGGGGTTCTGCAACCACGATTGGAACTGCATCATTTCTGGTGGGCTGGTTGATGCTTGCTTCTTTGTTCGCTGGATTCTTTTTATTGTTGTTCGATTTGACTTTGGAGGGTTTGGGTTCTGCAGCTGCAATTGGGCCTTTTGGTGCTTCTTAACTAGGTTGTTGTTTGTTGCTTGATCTTGTTTGCCTAAGGTTTGCAATGTTGGGGTGCTGCATCTGCAGTTGGATCTAATGTTACATTGTTTGTAGTTGACTCCCCATAAAATACTATTAAGATAAAATACCATACAAAAAATTGCAGTCGATGTCAATTTCTTCTCTTCCACCTTCAACCAGAGTTTGTCGGCATCAAACTATATTTCATAGATAGAGATGTTTTTTCCATGGCTTATGTCTTACTATGGTTTCATAGTTACGAGACTAAGTTTTGTTGTGTGAGCGATATAATTTTTCTCTCCCCTTTTTTTTCCACACGAAAGTTGTGTTTCTGCTTCTATACTTTCTCACGTTTCTGTGGTCGCGGGTTCCCAGTGTGGAAAACTGACAAATCATTACCAATCGACCACCGTTCGGTTGCATACCTAGCAAATTTTATGGACGCGGCTTCACGGATAGGTGCTATCGAACTATGGTAGATCGTGTTTGGTGTATACATCTCGCATCCAGAACTTTCATGCTCTATAATTCGACCTCGTACTCCTCGAACTCGCAACTGTGTCTCTGCCTGTGATGAGTTTGTCTATCCGACCTACATTTCCATTCCTAGTCAAGTTTTCAAAGTTTGGCGGGTTGGCGCCTTTTCGGGTTCATAAAATTTTAAAATCATTTGTTGCTCCCCTCCATCCCTGCTACCTTTCACCCTTCCCAATAGACATTAATTATTCTTTCAAAAGTCACAACCGACCAAACATGTTCGAAAATATTTCCTTTAATAAGAGGAAAGCTCAAGGACATCTCCCATTAAAATGAATAGACATGCGGGTATTATGGGATCTGGTAATTTCTTTTGCTTGCATTTTGAATTTGCAAAAAAAATAAAAAACATTGGCTCTTTTAGTTTTTTAAAGGATTCATCATAGTAACATAGTAGTACTGTACTAGCTCGCTGTCACCCATGAACGTATCACCCACAGAGGCCTTGACGTCATGTCCCTCTTTAATATTGTGCATATGTTAGATGTCATATTTGAGAATCTGCTCGGATATGGGAATGTTAATACGTGGTATTAGTCACTATTCAACGTACACATTCGAAAAGATTAGCATTAATAAGTGAAAATATCGAGAACATCTGTCATTAAAGCGAATTAACCCAAAATCTACGGAAGATCATACTGCCATCCTCTAGCGTTTATTTTAAATACTTATTGCCATTTCTCTCTATCATCAAAGAGTTGGGCTTTAGGGTGCCTTAGTTCTAATGTTCCTGGTCATGGACATGTAAGACAACTTAGAGATGCAATTGAGGCCCAAATGAAAGAAGAGAGACTGGTTTTATGTGACATGATTTTTGAGCCAAAAAAAAACTCTGTTATCCAACATAAACTCAGAAAGGGGGAAAAGAAAAGAACAAGTATCTTCTAGTTGGTGTTCTCCCTGTATTCGATGCTTTGGTTGGTTGAAAAGCCTGCCTAGAGATTTGTTTGTTGATCTTCTTTGTTTTCTTGTTCGGATTTGTAATGGATTTTCAGGTCACGTGCAACATACTTCTTCGTTGAACTATATAGTTTCTTCCAACAACACAGATTTGGCAAGTGTATCAAATTCTACAGATCACACAAGACTTTGTCTTTGTTAGGGGCGTCACACTTACCGTGGCTTGCAAAGTGGTTTGTGATGTTCGTAAATGATGCGAAATATTACTCCATTCGTAAATGTACTCAGAAGAGGGTAACATAAACTGTATGGGTGGATAAAAGGACATATGATCACTACAAAAGTTTGTATTTCAAAGTTTGTTGAGCTACTTCTAGGTGTGGTAACAGACTTGACATAAAGCCATGTTCTTTGTTAAAGTTTGTTCTCTTTCCTCTAGATGTAATTAGAGACTCCACATTTTTGGTGTCAGCTTCGAACATTCCAAACCTTTCTATGGGCTGCCATATCTTCCACCACTATGACGAGAGATATATTCTGATGTGATCTGCAACATTTGATACACTTTTTAGACCTGTGTTGGTGTGATCTGCAACATTTGATACACTTTCCAGACCCGTGCTTCCGGAAGAAGTCATGTACTTCAACATAAGAACGTTTTGTAGCTGGCTTAGACGTTCCTTCCAATTTACTGTAATAAAACAAAGAATTTCAACATACAAATATTTAGGCAGGCTTTTCAACCAATCAAATTATCGAATATAGGGAGAATAGCAGTCACAACATACTTGAATTTTTTTTCTGCCCCATAGTTGATGTCACATAAAATTACTCCCTTGACATTGAATTTGGTCCAAATCACATTTCTAACTTGTCTCGGATGTCAATGGTTAGGAACATTACAAGGAAAGCACCTTAGACCCCAAGTTTTTAATGCCAGAGAGAAACTAATACTTAAAAAAGAATGGAAAGTTGAATAACCAACCAATGCAAGCAACCCATATCTAGAAGAGACAAGCTATTCAAAAAACTGGGATAGATCTAGTTGGCAGCACCAATTAAGTCCAAGACCCAAAATTGATATTCAAATCGTTTTTTGCGAATAAAGGATTTGATTGTCAAGAAAACTGTCAACAAGCTTCATCATTGTACATATTTTTTATTGGTCGATAGCAGGCCAAATCAAAATCATTATGGAAAATAATCTCAGCTATATTTTGTAACCCATCTTATTTGAATATAGAATATTTGCGGTTTTTTTTTATGGTGTTTTCCAATCTCTGGTATTGCTTTTCATTTTATTTTGTACCTTTTTTTCATGTGTGTCATTAAGCATGGACGAAAAGATTTTCTTTCTTCTACCCAATACTTCAATTTAAATAAAGGCTACTATGCTCGTTGTTTTACATTTTACATGGAAGAATAATTTGTCATAGGCCATACTTATGTGGCATCGACCCTATACTTAAAGAAAGAAATTGGAGGACCTGTCCTGCTTTTATTCATTCGGTCCCATAAATAGAATGAATTGATGAGTTACAACAAGGAAACTCAAGTATTGACTCCATGTTCATGTTCAATATCTTGCATATATTGCATCTTCTTCTATTTCATAATATATGTGCATATATACTAATATGATTACTATTGGAATAAATATAAAAACTTCCTCTTAGACAAAACTTAGCCAATTATCTGGCCACTGGGTCCCGAGTTTGCGGTATTCAACAACTATGTTCTCTATTCCGTCATATACATCTTACATCCAAAGAGATTTCATGATCTGCAATTTATCCTTTAACTAATGATAACTCACCTTCTGGCCACCGGGCCACGGGTTTCTAATATCCAACAACTCTGTCCCTTGTTCCATCATATACATCTTGCAGCCAAAGAACTTCCATGATCTGCAACTTATACTTTAACTAGTGATAACTCACCAGGGGTTCGAAACAACTATGTCCCCTATTCCATCATATACATCTTGCAGCCAAAGAACTTCCGTGATCTGCAATTTATGCTTTAACTAGTGATAACTCACCAGGGGTTCAAAAATCTTGGCATTAATAAAGGAACAGACGATTTTCTTCTCTGGGATACTTAGCCCTTTTCCCCTTTTCTTCTTCCCATCTATTATCGCTTCCTGGTTATATAGTTAATCTCCTTTCTATTATCGTGGGTCCCAGGGTTGGTCGACTGACATATGTTCATCTCCATCTATATCCTCACATGATGAATCTGACCGACCATTGTTCCTTTCCATACTTAGCCAATCTTATGACCACGGTTGCCAGGTTGGCACTTTAGAACTATGCTGCTTCTTGTTGCATTATATACATCTTGCAATAAAACATTTCATGGTTTCTATGAAATTTGCAAACCGAAGAGAATCCTACAAATTGGGAGATGATTTGCATTTGAAACATAAATGATCCATGACTATATATTAGTATGAATAGTATTCAAATAAATATAAAAAATTTCTCCATTAATACATATTAGTATGAATACTATTGAAATAAATATCAAAACTTTCGCTTGGCCAATACTTAACCAATTATCGCGGTATCCAACACCTATGTCCCATGTTTCATCATATACATCTTGCAGCCAAAGAACTTCTATGGTCTGTAGTTTATGCTTTTTCTAGTGAGAACCCAGCAGGGGTTCGAAAACATTGGCATTAATAAACATAAAAAATGGATTTCGACTGTCAAATACTTAGCCCTTTTCCCCTTTTCTTTTTCCCATCCATTATCGCTTTTTGGTTATATACTTTGTCATCTTACTATGATCGCAGGTTGCAGGGTTGGCGGGCTGACATATCTTCATCTCAATGTATATCCTGACATGACGAATCCGACCGACCGTTGTTCCTTTACATACTTAGTCAATTTTATGGCCGCGGTTTCCATCTTGGAACAAACAAACTCGCCTTTTCTTCTTTCCATTTGTTATCACTTTATGGATATATACTTAGTATCCTTTCTATGATATTCGGTTCCAGGGTTGGTGGGATGACATGTCTTCATATCCATCTATATCCTTACATGAAGAATCCGACTGACCGTTTTTCCTTTCCATACTTAGCCAATTTTATGGCCACGGTTGTCGGGTTCGTGCTTACAAACTCGACTGTTTATTGTTCTGTGATATACATCTTTCACTCAAAACATCCATGATCTACAATTCCATTGCGCGTTCCTCGTATAAATTAACTTTGTTCAAATTATTTGTCATTGCCTTCCATCCCCACCAACTTCACATAATTCCTGATATACATTAACTGTTCTCTTACTAGTGACAACTGGACACATTGGTACGAAAGAATTGACACTCGTTCCTCTGCCATATACAAATTGACTATCAGACTCCGACATCGTCCCCTCTTCCGTGTTACACATTATGCATTCAAATGTTCCAAGCTATACAATTTGGTCATTTGGGCCTTATGTCTTCTGGAGAAACCTTGTCACCCTATTTTGGATCCTCGCGTTGCCGGGTCCACGAAAAATCCAACTCCTAGTCATTGTTTCCTGTTTTTCCCATCCTCCTACTTCTTTCCATATATGCAGCACCAAAGGTTTAATACTAAAACAACATCATACAACAACTGTAAAAATTGTCATTAATAAGAAAAAGTATCGACAACCAACCATCCCTACAGAACTTGTCCAGAAACATGCAAAGAAGATCTTGCCAGGTAATGGAAAAGCTATTACAAATTTCAATATATTAGCGAAATCAAGTCTCGGCCAATGTTTCTGTGTTCCATACTTGCACACTTTTTCGATTGCAGGTTCCTGGATTGACGACCTCAAAATTGTTCTTCGAATTTTCCATGAGCTGCAAACAATGCCCAGAGTTCCAAAATATACAATTTGTTTGCAGGAGTGTATAAAAACTCTTAATT
>JZKD02S0273977.1:123665-138094 GCA_000966675.3 Picea glauca
GTAAAAGGAGGTTGCCCCCTCGAAGAGGCTTATTATCTGAAATTATATCTTTTTCAAGGCGTTGAGTACTTTTTCTGAGGTTTTTCTATGCTATATTGATATTTGGTTCTTAACACTACTCTCTAGACCACTTCTTTGGCACTGGCTCTTGCATAGTGGAGGAAGAGATTCCCCCCAACTGGAAAGAGACTCCATTGAATGTAATAGCCGCGGTAGATGAAAATGACATAGTGAATGCAATGGATATAGCGAACATAGCTGAAGCAGTGAACACAATGGAAGAAATGGACGTCGATATGATGGAGGAACCGCCTTCGTCGACCCCACTTCATTCGCAGAGGAGCACATTCAACTCATCTTTGAGCTGCGGAAAAAAATGGATGAACATGTCCATATCCATAACTTCTTAGGACAATGCTTGGACCTCATGATGGACGCGATGAAAACTACTCCATATAGCAAAATATGTCCAACCTATGTATAATCCTTTGTCCCAGCCTACAATTCTCAAGGATGGTTGAGTCCAAGATAGCTCCCAGGCTTCATGGTTTCTTTCTTCTTTCAACATTTTCACAGAGAAATAAAATTCTCTATCATGCTTTGTAAGACAGTCATCCATGACCATTGCACAGTAGAACACTCTGCTATTTTTTGCAAGAACCATTTTCAGTTACAGTTTTAGACATGTTTGATGGCCACCTATCCTGGTTTCCTTGTTGTGGTGGGGCAGGTGGTAGAATCATGTTTTTGTATTGACACGCAAGTATGTGAATATATTTTTAGTGCTATTTTATTTACAAAAAAAAAACATATTAATTATAACTATATTAATAATTATTAATATATTTAACCACTTATAAATATATTAATTATCACTATATTAATCACTATTAATATAGTTAATGATTGATATTGTTAATAACTATTAATATAGTTAATGGTTATAGTTAACCCCTAATATTATTTTTTTTGTAAGTGAGTGTAAGACATTGTATTACTGCAAAAGGATTATGACACAAAAAAAGGGGGGCCTCCTGGTCTGGCTAGTAGGAAACCAGACCAGGGGTTCCCGAGTTGAACTTGCTGATATATACGAGGGGTGGGACTGGTCTACCACTAGGGGAAACTAGGCCAGTCCCACGATAGCCAGTTTGAAATGAAAAGAAACACAGACATAAAAAAATAGATGTTGTGTCAACCTACTAAGCCCGAGAGGGTAGTGGTCTAACTAACCATTCGACTAACCATTCACTAGTCCAGGACAATGATGTGTTTCTCCCCATCATTCGCTTGGCTCTTGTTATCCTCCTTCTGGGGGATTGTGCGAGTCTTCCTGATGTGGGATGGTGCACCGTTTCCATAGGTTGGTGTGATATCCATGTGGTGGACATAGCGCAGATAGAGGTGAAATTGAGCAGCCAACTGCTTCAGATTGGATTTCTAGTCCTTCTCGACCTCAACTAACAGTTTGGTAATAGTTTCCAAACTGCTGAGGTGACTCAGGCTTTCTTCTAGCATTTTCTTGAGTTCCTTGTTATCCTCCCATCTGGCGTCTTCCATTTTCGAACTCACTTTTCCGATCATCATCTTAGTTAGCCACACCATCTCCATATTTTTATGGTAGAGGGTTTCCCTAGGCTACGTGGCCCTCAAATCAGTTACCCTGTTCGACTCCTGTGCTATTGCATCCCATGCTTTGCCTTTGCGTTTTTCTTTTATTTCATTTTCCCAGCGGGTAATGGTCTCTTTTCCTTTCAGCGCTACCAGATTTTGGAAGGTGCCCTCTGCATGTTTTGCCACCTGCTCCATTCTTGACACCCGTTGTGGACTATTCAGGACTTCCTTTCCAAGGGGGTTCCTCTTCCTGTGTGTTCGCTTCATTCGCACCATTCTTCTTGGTATGTCAGAACTCCTTTGTTGGTTATTCATCTTGTACCTCACTTCACAAGGATTCTTCCTTTCCCTGTCCTTGTATCTGTGGTAGTCACTACTGTTTCACTCCTTCTATTTGCGGTTATTTTTGTTGCCATTCCTCTTATTGAGCTTCTCCTACTGCGAGATTTTCCTTCCAATCATGGCTTTCCCGTAGTGGTAATCACTCCCATCCTTTATTCTCATTGCACCTCGTATGATCATGATGAATCGCCTTTTATCCCTGTACGAGTCCCTACCCCTGCTCGTTTGATATGCTACTGTGGTGCTCTTCGTATCTGTACTTTGGCATGGAGGATCGGTTTTGGACCATGTCACTCCCTCATTCCTTACGTCATTCGTTGCATATGGCTTGTCGTCTGTACTTTCCATCATGCGTTCTTGCTCCTCTTTCTATCATAAAGGTCTTGTTGTCATACTCTCGCCTATTGTTTATGTTGATCCTGCATGGTGATTGGTGACTGAGTGTTCGACAATCATCTCCTGCATGGGATCTACATGCCCATCGTTGGGACTTGCACCGCCCTTCTCAATGTGACCTTCCTTCCTTAAACTGCCTTCACAGTCTTTTGTCACTAGGTGGATGCAGTCTGTTCTGATTTGACCATTCAGGATGTTGATCTAGGTAGTGTCTAGTTCTGGACCTACCTTATCTACCCCCTCGTTGGCTAGTTTGTCTGCCAGGCCATTCGCTGAGCTACGAACCCAGCACAACTCCACTGTGTTCATATTTTTCAGATGCTCCTAGATTTTCTGTAGGGAGAGGGCCAAGCGCCAGTGTATATGAACCTTGCCCACTCTGGTGCCATTCTGGAGTCTCTTCGTCATGTTTATGACTAGGGTGGAATCACCTTCCATGATAGTGTTTGTCATCCTTTCGCACCTTAGGATTTCAAGGCCAAGCTCCAGGGCTCCAAATTCCACTACATTCTTGGTTAAGTTTCCCATAGTCCTAGCATACAACAGGATGATGTTACCACCACTATCTCTGATCACCCCTCCCATCCATGCCACTACTGGGTTTCCTTTTGACACCCCGTCAAAATTTAATTTGGGGGACCCCAACGGGGGGGGTGGGTCTAGTTGCGGTCTCCTATTTGGAATTGTGGCTCCTGTGAATCGTTTTGTTGTTGCACCCATATTTTAGGTGAAAAAATTACAGGATGTGGGCGTCCTTGTCAGTGAGTTGCGTTTTTTCCTTCTTGCAGTTGTGACTCTGCATTGTTTCTCGTATTTGTGAGATTATTGCATCCTTGAGATTTCCTTCTGGTAGGATTTCATTCTTGAAGATGCATTGGTTCCTTTCTTTCCATATTTCCTAAATGATCATCCCCGACGTTATTTTCCAACAAAGTTTCACCATTTCATTTTCACTGTAACTCTCATTCCAATTGTTGATGGTTGCGTTGATGTTTCCCCGGATCTTATTGGATTGGAAATAGATGTCAGTCGCCCAATCCCATAGCTTTGTTGTGTAACTGCACTCATCGAGGAGGTGATTGGTTGTTTTCTCCTTATCTTGACAAAGGTGGTAGCGATATGGACCTATATAACCCCTTTTCCTGAGATTTTCCCAGGTTAGAATTCTGTTGTGGAGAACTAACCATTTGAACAGTTTGATTTTTGGCCATTGGGGGCTGCGCCAAATATTTCCCCATTGTTGCGCTTGGTCCTCTTGATCCTGGTTCGCGATGTATTTTCATGCTTCTTTTAAGTTGAATTCCCCACCTTTTTCCCTACCCCACCTTAATCGGTCCTCATCCTCTTAGATTGCAATTTTCCTTTTCCCTAGTTCCTCTTCCACCTCTTTCGTTAGGGTTGCGATACGGTCTCTATTTTTTGGGTTGAGTTTATCCCAGGTCCTCCATTTTTTGCTATCAATTCTTTGCTTCCAGTAGTGATGGATTTTTTTTTTACCTTGCATTGTCATTTCCTATTGTAGCTCCTCCCTGTCTGGATTTTTCATTCTGGGTTCCTGTTGCCACGCGTCCTCCCAGAATCTGGCTGTTTGACCATTCCTGACTTCCCAGAAGCTGTGTTTATGGATCCAGTTCTTGTTGAGCAAGGCTATATTCCATATGGTTTATCCCTCCCTTGTGCCCATGAATCGGATTCGATCTTGATCGTTGATGTTATGGGCATACTTGGCCTTCCAGAGGTTTGTCCATGATACTGAGTTGTCCTTGACTCATCTCCACCAGATTTTTTCCCCGTAGGCTTCATTGGTTACCTGTGGGTCTTATAACCTCAGGCATCCTTTACCTTTTGGTATGCATACCTTCTCCAAGGCTACCAGGGCCTATTTCTTTTTATTTTCCACACCTCGCCATAGGAAATCTCTCTGAATGGATCTTATCTTTTGTAGTATTCCTTTGGGAGTTGGAAACATTGACATCATATACGCCAGAATTGTTTGTAGAATTGCTTTGGTGAGGATAACCCTCCATGCCAGGTTGAGAGCTCTGTAAGTCCAATTTTTTACCCTCTCACGCCATTTGTTGATCTCTCCTTCCCACGTTGCCATTTTGCATGCTCTGTCTGTCAGGGGGATTCCCAAGTATTTCGTTGGGAGAGTTTTGCGTTCAAACCCCAGAATGTTGGTCAGGTTTCTTTGAATTGCAAGATTAGTGTTAAAGAAGTAGATCATGGATTTGGAGTGGTTGATCTCCACCCTAGAGACTTCCCCAAAGTTGTCTAATATTTTTTTGTAGGTTTTTTTCTCCTTGACCATGGGTGTGCCATGGAGTAGGGTGTCATGAATGAATTGTTGGTGTGTGGAGGTTGGACAGTTTTCGAAATTTTTTATGCCTTTTAGTTCTCCTACTGCAGTTGCACCTTTTATGCTTCTGTTGATCCCTTCCATCAACAGAATGAACGGGAAGGGGTGTAGCAGGTCTCCTTGTCTAATGCCTCTCGAAGGATAGAAGGGTTTTGTTGGGGCTCCATTTATTAGCAGAGAGTAGCTTGTCGTTAAGACTAGATTGACAATCCAACTGATCTAGTGTTGTTCAAACCCAAAGGCTTCCAACGTCTTGGCCATATAGTGCCAACTAATTTTGTCTTAATCCTTCACCATGTCAAGTTGGATTATCATCCCCCCTGTCCTTTGGATTTTCAGTGTGTGTATAAGCTCATGGGAATGGATGATTTTGTCCAGTATTTGTCTTCCTTCTATGAAACCAACATGTTCCTATGAAATCAGTGTGGGTAGGAGAGGTTTCAAGTGATTGGCTATGACTTTTGAGATTATCTTGTACACTATATTTCATAAAGCTATAGGTCTGTAGTGATCTGGGGTCCTTGCTTCATTTTCTTTTGGGATTAGCGTGATCATTGTGTCATTTAACACTTTCAATATGGAGGCTGAGCGTATGGAGTCTTCCACCACCCCATAAACATCTTGTTTAACCACTTCCTAGTAGGCTTTGAAAAATTCCACTGTGAAACCATCTGGACTTGAGGCCTTTCTGTTGGGCATCTCCTGGACCACTTGGTCGATTTCCTCCTTTGTTATGGGTTTGTTTAGATTGATATTTTGTTCCTCGGTGACCACCATGGGGATGTGTTGAGATATCCTTTGTATGGCCTCCATTCTATCTTGATTGGGTTCTTGGGATATCCCCTTGAAGTGATTGACCAATGTATTTTCAATTTCCTTGTGGGATTCTCTTTCGATGCCATCCTGATCCCTAATTTTCAGGATTTTGTTGTGTGTTCTTCTTGCAATGGTTGTTCTATGAAAAAACTTGGTATTCCAATCCCCTTCCTTTAGCCACCTGATTCTGGACTTTTGGCACCATAGAGTTTTTTCCTGCCAACATCTTGCTTCCCATTCCTGGATCATTTGGATCTCTTCTCTTTTCCGATCCTTTGTGTAACCCTCTTCTATGCAGAGTTCATGGAGTATCCTCATTCTTTCCTCGATATTTTTCTTTTCTTGGTTTATGTTTCCAAATATTTCCTTGTTCCACTCCTTGAGTTTGTGTTTGATGTAACTGAGTCTCTTATAAAGTTTGAACATCCTTGTCCCTTGATCCGGTAATTCCTCCTACCACCATTGGTTGATGTTCTCCTTGAAGGTGGGATGTTTGATCCAAAATTTATCAAATCTAAAAGGTTTGTTCTTCAGAGTGGTTTGGAAGTTTTCTTCCAATTGATCTGGACAATGGTCTGAACCCCCCCATGGAAGGATGTTGAAATCTAAAGTTAGTCCTTGCAGAATAATGGCTTCTAACATCAGGAATCTATCTAGCCTTGTAGATACTTGGTAGTGGTTAATTCGTTTGTTATTCCAGGTGAACTAGCCATTATTGGTTTTGATGTCCACCATATCCATTGTTTCAATGAAAGATGAAAAATCCTCTGCATCTCTATCCAATCTCCTGGTGCCCTCTTTTTTCTCCGCAAGTGTCATGATGATGTTGAAGTACACTGCCAAGATCTAGTGGAGGTTGTGGGATCAGGACTTTAGATATTCTAGGTCTAGTAGCATTCTCCTTTTTTCCCCCAACCTCTGGGGGCCATACACATTTGTGCATAGAATCACCTCAGTGTTACCTATAATTTTCATGTTAAACGAAAGTGTGTGTCTCGTTGCTTTGACTACTAGTAGGTTCAGCGATTATGGGTTCCATAAAGTGAGTATACTGCCTTCCATCTATTGTCCTTCAATAACCAACATCATGTACTTAGTCCATTGTTTTTTACTGATTGTTTCCATTCTATCTATAATGCATTTTGTCTCTTCAATGAAACAAAGGTCAGGTTGTTCCTTCCTCAATCTATTTTTAAGGATTCTTTGCTTTCATGGGTTGTTTAGGCCTCTTATATTCCATGTTATAATCTTCATTTAAACATGTGGGGGGGAGTTGGGAAAGAGATTTTTTATTTTACCTGAATTGATCAGCAGGGCTCCTAGTTCTTATAGAGCTATGCTGTTTGATTTCCTGCCTTTCTTCTGCCTCATCTGCTTGGGTGACTACTGTGATTATCCCTCACCTACTTTGATTCCCAGGTGTCCTATCTTGTCGTGCATGTGCTTGATCCCTCTAGATTTTTCTTCCTCTCTTAGAAGGAAAAGGTATTGGATACGATTTAGTTGCTCCGCTGACACATTGTTCACTCCCTGCTTTTTCCATTTCTCTAATATGTTCAACAGATCTATTCCTTCCCTTTCCACAATGTCTCTGAGATCTGGATCTTTCGTGCCTACCTCACTTGGTTTCATCTCTGATTCTTCGTCTACCTCCTACATTGGGGTTTTGGCGTCTTCATTTCCTCTTTCCATAGGACTTGCTCTACCTCCATGTTCCCTCTTATTTCTTGGAATATCTGTGTTCTCATGAGTTTCTTGTTCCCTAGTTTCTCTACTTTTTGTCTTTTACTTTCCTCATTCTTCCCGTTGGTTAGCCTTGTCCCATAATTATGGTCCAGTCCTAGCTTCCAAGTTTCTTCCTGTTGGGGCTTTGCTTGGTTTCTTGTTTTCTCTATTTTTGTGATTCAGTTTTACAAACCCGTCCTCATCCTGTTGTGTTTTGGTGTTTTTCATTTCTTTTTTTTTATTGAGCGGACATTCTCTGATTATGTGTCCATGTTCATGGCATATTCTGCATCTAAATGGGATCTTCTCATAGTCGATGCTTTGTATCCATTCCAAATCCCTAAATTCCAGGCTTATGGCTTCTAGGAGCACCCTCGACACATCCATCTCTATGCAGATCCTTTCATATGATGTATATCTCCCTTTTAGGGTTGCTTATGATGTCTTTATGTATTTTCCCATCTTGTTCCTAATTGCTTCAAAGGTGGACGACAACCATTAGTCTAGCGGTAGGGAGTAAAACCTCATCCAGACTGGGACATTTTTAAAGGTTTCTTTCTCTGGGGAGAAGTTTTCCTTCCACGACCACATGTACAACCCTCCTGAGGCGTGGAAGTATGGCCCCCCCTCAAAGAATTTATCTATGTCCTCCAAGTTCATGAAGACTGTTGTGAAGAATCCTTTCGAGCCCAGGTGGAGTTCCACTTCTCCACTTGGCTCCCATTGATATTTTATCCAGTTGCACAATGTTTTTTATGTGGGCCACAACCCCATGAATTTGCAAATTAGTGCATGCGTCTTCATCTAGTCCCGATAGAGTTGTGTTTGTGGGTCTTCCAGTATAACCTTGGGTATCATTGTTGTTTTAGGTTTACATGGGTTACGCTCATTTTCCCCAGTGGGGTTCGCTGGTTCTTGCACATCTTTCTGGGCTTCTTTGGCTTCCTCCCCCACGCGATCCCTTTTTTCCTGGTTTCCCTCTTGGTTCTTTTTCGATCCTAATCCTGAGGTGCTTGTCAACAGTTCTTTGAAACCAACGCCTCGTGGGCCTTTCCCCCTATCCACCACTACTTGCTTGTATGAGGGGGATCCACTCCTTCCCCCATTGGTAACCATTTTCTACGATGTTGAGACTGTGACTGTCAAACCTTAGCTTGCAGTTTCTTCCAAAAAATATGTGAGTAGTTAACCCCTAATATTAATAATATAATATTAATCACATTTTACTGCAATAATTTAATATTAATAACCCTAACCCTATTAATAATTAATACTATATTAATATTAAATTATTATAGTAAAAATTGATTAGTATTATATTATATTATTAATATTAGAGGTTAACTATATAGTTATTAATAATATCAATCATTAAGTATATTAATAATTATTAATATAGTGATAATTAATATGTTAATAATATCAATTATTAACTATACTAATAGTTATTAATATAGTTACTTATAGTTATTATTATAGTGATAATTAAGATATTTATTGTTGATAATAATAATAATAATAATTTATTTTTAAGGTCACGACCAAGCCAACACACCAAATTGGTGTATGAGACCCTCTTGGACCCCCCTCCGCCCAGCGATTTGATTGGTAAAGTCTACGAAAGTATACATACCTTACCCCCCTCTGGATTTTAACTTGTGACCTCTTAAGACGCATGTTCTTAACCATTAGTCATTAGATATAAATGAATACATGTTGTTATTATCACTAAATAGTAATAATAACTATTATTATTATTATTATTAATATTTTATTGAATGGTCTCTTATAACTAATAGTCATTAGTAATATTATTAATAATTTTTTATTAATACTTTTAGAATTATTTTACATAATACATTAATAATTATATTATAAGTTATCAATATACATAATTAACTATATTTTACAATGGGTACTTTAGGTATGTAACATACATACCCTTTATACACTAATTATTAATCAATATTAATAATTAAAGATAGTCATTAATAATGTATTAATAATATATTAATGTTAATAGTTATTAGGATTAGGGATAGGGTTATTCGGGTAAGCGTTAGGGATAAATTAGGGTTATGGTTATTCCTATTAAAATTAGGCATATGGTTATTTGTATTAAGGTTTATTTTATAATAACAATAAAATGATTTGAATTCAATTTAAATAATATTAATAACTTAACTTTAATCCATTAAATTGTAAAATATTGTAAATTTTATCAATGTCCATAGAATAACATAACTCATCAAATGTAATAAAAATTCTAACATGAGGAACAAAACCAATGTGACGAACAAAACCAAATGTTATAACATGGGGAACACAATAATGTTCCAATGTGATTAACATAGTAGCATCACAATATTACAAACATAGTAATGTCACTGTCATTGCAATTTGATGAACATATCGCCATTATCATAATATGATGAACATAACGATATTCTCATGATGTGACAGACATGGTAGTGTCACATGACAAACATAGTAACATCACAATGTGACCTACATTTCCCTGTCATCGTAATGTGACAAACATAGCCCCATCGTCACATTGTGATGAGCATAGCCATATCGTCACAATGTTACAAACATAGCCTTATCATCACAATATGATGAATATATCCTCATCATTGCAACGTGATGAAAACAACCCCATCACAATGTGATGAACATTTCGCTATCATTGCAATGTGATGAGCATAACCCTATTGTCGCAGTGTGATGAGCATAGCCATATTGTCACAATGTGACAAGCATGGTAGCGTCGTTGTAATGTTATAAGCATTATCCTATGCTCACAATGTGATGAACATAGGCATATTGTCGCAATGTGACAAACTTAGTCTCATTGTCGCAATGTGATGAACAATGTATCATCATCGCAATGTGATGCAAATATCTTGATGTCATAAAGTGAGAAATTTTTTGAAATGTCGCAATGTATCAATCATAACCCATTGTCGCAATGTGATGTATGCAACCCAATGTTGCATTGTGACAAACAAGGCCCAATATTGCAAAGAGATGACCTATTCCAATGCAAAAATGCGTTTGTAATGTGTTTAATTCATTTTTTTATATATATTACATTAAATTCATTATATATATGATGCATTTGTATTTATGTTGATCTTTTAATTACCCCTCATCCCACACACACACACACACACACACACACACATGTGTGTGTGTGTGTGTGTGATGATGTGTTTAATTCATTATATATGGTAGCGTCACAATGAAAAACAAACTAATGTCGCAATGTGATGAGCATTTTCCTATCATCATAATGTCATGAACATATCCCCATCATCATATTGTGATGAAAATAGCCATATTTTCTCCGTGATTACTGAATTTGAAATAGAGTAAAATCGAATCTAAATTTTGGAGAGTAATATATCATTGATAATATAACTTTAATATTAAAAAATTTGACATTTAAAAAACCTTAAATAATCAAAATTTCAAAAATAAATAAATCAAACCGAAATTTTAATTAACCAAAAATAAAACTGTATTGGAAATGAATTTACCTTTCCTTCATCATGAAAGGCAAGGGCTGTGCTGAGAATTGAGTAACCAGTGTACACCCCAATCTCTATGATGTTCTTGGAGTTCAGTAGGAGCCTCAGAACTTTGTCGGGAGGAATATCCATGAGGTGCCTATCAAACAATAGAAAATCCACAGTTGCCTAACACCATGAAATATATCTGGCTTTGCAAGCATGCCACCCATTTGTCTTTGTTTTTAAGGAATCAACAACTACAAAGATATAGATAGGTGGGGCATACCGGAGATTCCTGGCAGTCAATTCCCTTGCTAACAGTCAATTCCTAGAGCTCCTTCAATGGCTCAGTATCGCCAGGGTACACGTTTGTTTCCAATATATGCTACATTCACAATTTTCATAGTCAATGTCGATACAATCCACCAATAGGCCCTAATATATTTATTTAAAAGGACCCGGATGCCAGTGAGATGAGAATAACTTGATAGAGGGCATAGCTATGCAACAGGGCATAGTGGCATAGTAGCATAGTATAAAATTCCTGCATGGAGGGGGTCTCTTTTCCCACAAACAAGGTCGTGTCATACACCAATTTGGCTACATGGAAGGGTCCCTTGTCTTAGAAACAAGGGGGTCTCATACATAAACAAAGGGGTCTTATACACCAACAAGGGGCCTGGCTTGGTCATGACCTTAAAAATAGATTATTATTATTACAATGTTTACTTTAATAAAGTTTTACTAAATGCATTAAGCTCAATGTGTTATTACTTTATTTATTTCTTATTAATGTACTACTTTATTACCATATTAATACTTCAATAATGTATTTACTAATACATTTAGTGTATTTATTGATGAATTTAATGTATTATTAATGTATTATTTTATTAGTGTATTAATACATTAGCAATGTATTAATTAATAATATATTAATGTATAAATTAATTAACACATTATTCATGTATCAATTAATTTATATGTTACTTTATACATTAATGTAATTAATACTTCAATCTATATGTTACATTAATCCATTAATATATCATTAGATGATTAATGTTACATTACATTACTTAAATAACAATCAATAAGCTAATACATATTTTAATGTATTAAGACATTATTAATGTATTAATACTTTAACTTATATACTTTACCTTATACAATACAATAATCTCAAGATATTACTACTTTATTAATGTATTAGTACTATAGCTTATACATTATATTATTTATATATGAATTAATTTATATGTTACTTTATATATTAATGTAAATTAATATTTCAATTTATATATTACATCAATCCATTAACATCCATTAATGTATCATTACATTATTAATATATTAATACTTTAATTTATACATTAAGACAAAATCAATATATTACTACTTTATTAATGTATTATTTTATTAGTGTATTAATAATTTATTAATGTATTAAAATATTTTAATAATGTGTTTATTAATGTATTTATTGAAATATTTAATATATTATTAACTTATCAATCAATTAATATGTTATATTATATATTAATATAAATTATTATTTTAATTTATATAATATTATTTTATTCACGTAATATCTATTGACAATAGACACAATTAATTACCTTCTAATCTAAAATTATAATTTGATGGCTAAAAATTGAAGATGTTGGCGTATTCTTAGTAGTCCTTCCAAATCAATGAATGTGATTTACTCTTCATAACTTTATTGTATTTTTGAATGCATCTGTTAACCTGTTTACTTTTTAACATTTACCTAATCATATTAAAAAATTACTATAGCAGTGTATGATTGCCACATTTAAATGATTAATCTTTGGGATTACCACGTTTAGATTTGCTCTTCCACTGTTTGCGTGTTTCATTTTCTGGCTTCTTTCAACATTCATCAACCACGATTTTAAGTGACTGTGCTAATTATATATTAATACATTAATGGTCGTCCTCCACAAAAGTTTAACATTAACTATTTAAATTTTAAACTTAACAAGCAAACGTGAAAATTGACAAATCTTATATCAACCAGATAAAGATTATTGATAAGGTCAATGATTTATAACATATCAAAAATTAATGGTAACTTCACACGGTCTTATTATATATTTTTTGGTTAACCATTTATATCACAAATTTGTATTCTAAATCTAAGGTCAATGATTTATATATATTTTTTTGGTTAACCATTTATATCACAAATTTGTATTCTAAATCTAAGGTCAATGATTTATAACATATCAAAAATTAATGGTAACTTCACACGGTCTTATTATATATTTTTTGGTTAACCATTTATATCACAAATTTGTATTCTAAATGGCGACAATTTATTCAGCCAGAAAAGGCCCGTGATTAATTCCCTCCCTCTGATCCAGATTCACGAATAAGAACCACAAGTAATGACAAATAATCCATATTCACGAACCACAATCACAAATAATCAAGTTGCAAGGTATACTTTGAGGTCAATTATGACGGCTTAACTATGACACATGTAGGCTTTGCTGGAAGTTACATGTAACGATGCCAGATGACAGCGGACAGATTCGTGAATGTTGATATCAAAGCTCAGGGCTATCTAAGAAGCGTAAAAACGTTCAGCGCGTTAGAAGTGTGGACGACACTTAAAAACGCTCAGCGCGTAAGAAACGTGGATGACAGTTAATAATTAAGTTTGACTCAGCACACATTCAATCAGATTGGGCAGGGAAAGGAACTTTATCCACGAAAAACCGAATTTAGATTCACACCACGTCCAACCATCCATGTGTCTATTTATCCCTACACTCCTTTAAATATACCACCGACTTTAAATTTCCTCATTCTCTCATATTTCACGAGGCTCTGGAGGTTGAATTCTCATAAGTTTTTGCTGTTCATACGCAGGATTTCTCTCTTAAAACCATAGAGACTATTCAGATTTTCTGGGTGGCAAGATTTCTCTGTTCTCACGAATTCTGAAGCATTCGAGCAATCTGTTGATCTTATAATACTCATTATATATACGTCAATGGTGATACAGGAAGCAGCGGTAGGAGGAGAAGACAGAGTAGGGGGCTCCTCTGAGAACATGACGAGAGACATGTTCCCAATCCTCACCTTCGACAACCGCCTTTCCGCCACGAGCCATCAAAATCCCGGCAATTCCCATGGGAAATCGGCTGATTTAGAGGCAAATTTGGATTACGCTGACCGAATAATCTCATGCCGGGACTCCAACTCGTTCAACCCCATATTGTTCCAGAGCAACCCAAAAGAAACCAACGAATATCTCGACGCCGTAGACGGTCTACGTCATCTCATGGAAAGTCTGGTCGTCACTCACAGCAGCTCCGCCAAGATGGTGCGCGCGCAGCGCCTCATGGAATTGTCGATGGCTCGCCTTGAGAAGGAGTTTCACCGAATTCTGTCGGGCAACGTCCAGCCGACCATGGCGCCTGACGACGGCAACTCCAGCCACGCTTCGTCGGACGACGGATCGACAGACGAAGATGAAAGCAGCAGCGGCCGCCATCAGAGTTGGAATTCTAACGCAGACGAGATTTGCGAAATCGACATTATGCCGGCCCAAGCTGTGCTGAACCTCCGCAGCATAGCGAAGCGTATGGTTGCCTGCGGGTATCGGAGTGAGTGCATACGAATCTACGGGC
>JZKD02S0273977.1:155410-168147 GCA_000966675.3 Picea glauca
TGAGTCCAGAAAATTAAAAGAGAATGAGAGGAATTATGCTACTGATGATTTATATTTAGAAGCTATTGTACATGCATTAAAAATGTGGAGACATTACCCGATGGGAAAGAAATTTTAACTAAGAATAGATTTTAATTCAGCACCTTTCTTTTTCAATTTGTGACTTTAAAAGGAGAAAGACAGAAAATTTAAAAAGGTTTGTAAATTTAAAATACATTAAAAAGTTAATGAATCTTTAGTATCTTCTAGTTGGTGTTCTCCCTGTATTCGATGCTTTGGTTGGTTGAAAAGCCTACCTAGAGATTTGTTTGTTGATCTTCATTGTTTTCTTGCTGGGATTTGTAATGGATTTTCAGGTCACGTGCAACATACTTCTTCGTTGAAGTATATAGTTTCTTCCAACAACACAGATTTGGAAAGTGTATCGAATTCTACAGATCACACAATACTTTGTCTTCGTCAGGGGCATCACACTTACCGCGGCTTGAAAAGTGGTCTGTGATGTTCGTAAATGACGTGAAATATTACTCCATTCGTGAATGTACTCAAAAGAGGGTAACATAAACTGTATGGGTGGATAAAAGGACATATTATGACTACAAAAGTTTGTATTTCAAATTTTGTTGAGCTACTTCTGGGTGTGGTAAAAAACTTGACAGAAAGCCATGTTCTTTGTCAAATTTTGTTTACTTTCCTCTAGATGTAGTTAGAGATTCCACATTTTTGGCGTTAGCTCCGAACATTCCAGACCTTTCTGTGAGCTGCCATATCTACCACCACTATGACGAGAGATATATTCTGATGTGATCTGCAACATTTGATACACTTTTCATACCTGTGTTGATGTGATCTGCAATATTTGATACACTTTCCAGACCTGTGCTTTTGGAAGAAGTCATGTACTTCAGCATAAGAACATTTTGTAGTTGGCTTGGACGTTCCTTCTAATTTACTGTAATAAAACAAAGAATTTCAACATACAAATATTTAGGTAGGATTTTCAACCAATCAAATGATCAAATATAGGGAGAATAGCAGTCACAACATACTTGAATTTTTTTTTTCCCCATAGCTGATGTCACATAAAAAAACTCCCTCAACTTTGAATTGGGTCCAAATCACATTTCTAAGTTGTCTCGGATGTCAATGGTCAGGAACATTACAAGGAAAGCACCTTAAACCCCAAGTTTTCGATGCCAGAGGGAAACTACTACTTAACAAAGAATGGAATGTTGAATAACCAACCAATGTAAGCAACCCATATCTAGAAGAGACAAGCTATTCAAAAAACTGGGATAGATCTAGTTGGCAACACCAATTAAGTCCAAGACCCGAAATTGATATTCAAATCGTTTTTTGCGAATAAAGGATTTGATTGTTAAGAAAACTGTCAACAATCTTCATCATTGTACATATTTTTTATTCGTCAATAGTAGGTCAAATCACAATCATTATGGAAAATAATCTCAGTTGTATTTTGTAACCCATCTTATTTGAATATCGAATATTTGCGGGTTTTTTTTATGGTGTTTTCCAATCTCTGGTATTGCTTTTCATTTTATTTTGTACCCTTTTTTCCCGCGTGTCGTTAAACATGGATGACAAGATTTTCTTTCTGCTACCCAGTACTTCAATTTAAATAAAGGCTGCAATGCTCGTTGTTTTACATTTTACATGGAAGAATAATTTGTGATAGGCCATACTTATGTGCTGTCGACCCTATACTTAAAGAAAGAAATTGGAGGACCCATCCTGCTTTCATTCTTTTGGTCCCATAAATAAAATGAATTAATGAGTTACAACAAGGCAACTCAAGTGTTGACTCCATGTTCATGTTCAATATCTTGCATATATTGTAGCTTCTTCTATTTCATAATATCTGTGCATATATACTAATATGATTACTATTGGAATAAATATAAAAACTTCCTCTTAGCCAAAACTTAGTCAATTATCTGGCCACCAGGTCCAAAGTTTGTGGTATTCAACAACTATGCTCTCTATTTCGTCATATACATCTTGTATCCAAAGAGCTTACGTGATATGCAACTTATCCTTTAACTAATGATAACTCACCTTCTCGCCACCGGGCCTTGGGTTTGCGATATCCAACAACTATGTCCCTTGTTACATCATATACATATTGCAACCAAAGAACTTCTGTGATCTGCAACTTATGATTTAACTAGTGATAACTCACCAAGGGTTCGAAACAACTATGTCCCATGTTCCATCATATACATCTTGCAACCAAAGAACTTTCGTGATCTGCAATTTATGCTTTAACTAGTGATAACTCACCAGGGGTTCGAAAATATTGGCATTAATAAAGGAACAGTCGATTTTCTTCTCTGGGATACTTAGCCCTTTTCCCTTTTTCTTCTTCCCGTCTATTATCATTTTTTGGTTATATAGTTAGTCTCCTTTCTATCATCGCGGGTTCCAGGGTTGGTCGGCTGACATATCTTCATCTCCATCTATATCCTCACATGATGAATCCATCTGACCATTGTTCCTTTCCATACTTAGCCAATCTTATGACCACAGTTGTCGGGTTGGCGCTTTAGAACTGTGTTGCTTCTTCTTGCGTTATATACATCTTGCAGTAAAACATTTCGTGGTTTCAACGAAATTTGCAAACCGAATAGCATCCTGCAAATTGGGAGATGATTTGCATTTGAAACATAAACAATCCATGACTATATATTAGTATGAATACTATTCAAATAAATATCAAAAATTTCTCCATTAATACATATTAGTATGAATACTATTGAAATAAATATCAAAACTTTTTCTTGGCCAATACTTAACCAATTATTGTGGTATCCAACACCTATGTCCCATGTTTTTTCATATACATCTTGCAGCCAAAGAACTTCCATGGTCTACAGTTTATGATTTTACTAGTGAGAACCCAACAGGGGTTCGAAAACATTGGCATTAATAAATAGAAAAAATGAATTTCGACTGTCAGATACTTAGCTCTTTTCCCCTTTTCTTTTTTTCATCCATTATCACCTTTTGGTTATATGCTTTGTCATCTTACTATGATCACAGGTTGCAGGGTTGGTAGGCTGACATATCTTCATCTCGATGTATATCTTGACATGACAAATCCAACCGACCATTGTTCCTTTCCATACTTAGTCAATTTTATGGCTGCAGTTTCTATCTTGGCGCATACGAACTTGCCTTTTCTTCATTCCATTCGTTATCGCTTTATGGATATATACTTAGTCGCCTTTCTATGATATTCAATTCCAGGGTTGGTGGGCTGACATGTCTTCATATCCATCTATATCCTCACATGACGAATCTGATAGACTGTTGTTCCTTTCCATACTTAGCCAATTTTATGGCCACGATTGTCAGGTTCGTGCTTACAAACTTGATTGTTTATTGTTCAGTGATATGCATCTTTCACTCAAAAAATCTGTGATATACAATTCCATCATGCGTTCCTCATATAGATTAACTTCGTTCAAAGTATCTATCATTTCCTTCCATCCCCACCAACTTCCCGTCCTTTGTGATATACATTAACTGTGCTCTTACTAGTGACAACTAGACACATTGGTACGAAAGAATTGGCACCTATTCCTCCGCCATATACAAATTGACTACCAGAATCTGACATCGTCTCCTCTTCCATGTTACACATTATGCATTCAAATGTTCTGAGCTATACAATTTGGTCGTCTGGGCCTTGTGTCTTCTGGCGAAACCTTGTCACCCTATTTTGGATCCTTGTGTTGTCGGGTCCATGAAAAATCCAACTCCTAGTCATTGTTTCTTGTTCTTCCCATCCTCCTACTTCTTTCCAGATATGCAACACCAAAGGTTTAATACTAAAACAACATCATACAATAACCGTAAAAATTGTCATTAATAAGCAAAAGTATCGACAACCAACCATCCTTAGAGAACTTGTCCAGAAACATGCAAAGAAGATCTTGCCAGGTAATGGAAAAGCTACTACAAATTTCAATATATTAGTGAAATCAAGTCCCGACTAGCATTTATGTGTTCCATACTTGCACACTTTTTCAATTGCAGGTTCCCAAATTGACAATCTCAAAATTGTGCTTCGAATTTTCCATGAGCTGCAAACAATGCCCGGAGTTCCGCAATATACAATTTGTCCACAGGAATGTGTAAAAACTCTTAATTCTCCTCTCCCCCCCCCCACCTCTATTATCCCTTTATCATTCTATAGTTAGTCGCATCTATATGATCATGGCCTCATGGATTCACAAATTGGAAACTCTTTATGTATATATTCACACCATGAGCCCGACTGACTGTGGTCCCTTTCAATACTTAGCCAATTATCTGATCACCGGGTCCCAGGTTTGCAGTATCCAACACCTATGTCCCATGTTCCGTCATATACATCTTGCAACGAAAGAACTTCTATGATCTACAATTTATGCTTGTACTAGTGAAAACTCAGCAGGGGTTCGAAAGGATTTGCATTAATAAGCAAATGATAGATGTTCTTCTGTGAGATACTTAGCCCTTCTTCCCTTGTCTTCTTTCTGTGTATTATCGGTTTCTAGTTATATACTTAGTTGGCTTTCTATGATCATGGGTTCCAACCTTGGTGTGTTGACATATCTTCATCTCCATCTATATCCTCACATGACGAATCCAACCGACCGTTGTTCCTTTTCATACTTAGCCAATTTTATGCCCACGATTGTCGGGTTGGAGCTTTCGAACTTTGTTGCTTCTTGTTCTGTGATATACATATTGCACTCAAGTATTCCACGATCTACAATTCCACTGTGGAATCCTTAGTCCTTTTTCCCTTTTCTTCTTCTCATGTATTATCTCTTTTTGGTTGTTTGCTTAGTCACCTTTCTATGATCGCGGGTTCCAACATTGGCGGGCTGACATATCTTCATCTTCATCTATATCCTCACATGACGAATCTGACTAACCATTGTTCCTTTCCATACTTAGCCAATTTTGTGTCCGTGGTTACCCAATTGGCACTTTCAAACTTTGATGCTTCTTGTTACGTGATTTGCGGTATCCATAATTATGTTCTCTATTCGCGATATCCAACACTTATGTCCCCTATTCTGACATATACATCTTGCACCCAAAGAACTTCTATGATATGCAATTTATGTCTTTACTAGTGAGAACTCAACAGGGGTTTGAAAGTATTTTCATTAATAAATGAACAATGGATGTTCTTCTGTTAGATACTTAGCCTTTTTTCCCTTGTCTTCTTCCCATGTATTATCTTTTTCTAGTTATATGCCTAGTCACCTTTCTATAATCACAACATCTCCATCTATATCTTCACATGAAAAATCCAACCGACCACTATTCCTTTCCATACTTAGCCAATTTTATGCTCGCAGTTGTCGGGTTGGCACTTTCGAGCTCTACTGCTTCTTGTTCCGTGATATACATTTTTCACTCAAAATTTTCGAGATCTACAATTCCACCATGGACTCCTTAGTCCTTTTTCCCTTTTCTTCTTCCCGTCTATTATCGATTTCTGGTTATTTACTTAGTGGCCTTTCTATGATCGCGACTTCTAGCATTGGTAGGTTGACATATCTCCATCTCCGTCTATATCCTCACATGACAAATCCCACCCACTGCTATTCCTTTCCATACTTAGCCAATTTTATAGTCGTGGTTGTTGGGTCGGCACTTTAGAACTTTGCTGCTTCTTGTTCCGTGATATACATCGTGCAGTCAAAACTTTTGTGATCTACAATTCTACCACCGACTCCTCTAACTCCCAAGCTTCACTCTACCATGGCTCATAAATGTTTCAAAGTATCTGTCTCTTCCTTCCATCCCCACAACTTCCTGTCCTTCCTAATATACATTAGTTATTCTCTTACTAGTGACAACTTAGCCAATTTTAGCCATACTTAGCCAATTTTATGCTCACGGTTGTCGGGTTCGTTCTTTCAAGCTTTGTTGCTTCTTGTTCCATGATATACATATTGCACTCAAAATTTCCTTGATCTACAATTCCACCGCAGACTCCTTAGTCTTTTTTCCCCTTTCTTCTTCTCGTGTATTATCTCTTTTTGGTTATTTACTTAGTGGCCTTTCTATGATCGCGGCTTCCAGCATTGGTGGGATGATATATATCCATCTTTGACTATATCCTCACATGATGAATCCCTCCCACCATTGTTCCTTTCCATACTTAGCCACTTTTATCATCGCGGTTTTCGGTTGGCACTTTCAAACTCTGTTGCTTCTTGTTCTGTCATATACATCGTGCACTCAAAAATTCTATGATCTACCATTCCATCGTCAACTCCTTGAATCACAAGCTTCACTCTACCACTGCTCACAAATGTTTCAAAGTATCTGTCACTGCCTTCCATCCCCACTAACTTCCTGTCCTTCCTAATATATATTAGTTGTGCTCTTACTAGTGACAAATGGACACACTGGTACGAAACAGTTGGCATCAAACCATCCGCAATATACAAATTGACTACCGGATTCTGACATCATCTACTCTTCCGTGTTACAGATTATGCATTCAAATGTTCCAAGCGATACAATTTGAACGTCGGGGCCTCATGTTTTCTGGAGAGACCTTGTCAGCCTGTTTTAGATACTCATGTTGACGGGTTCATGAAATGTCCAATTCTTGGACACTATTTCGGGTTGGCACTTTCAAACTCTGCTCATTCTTGTTTCATGATATACATCTTACACTCAAAATTTGTGTTATCTACAATTCCACCACACACTCAGCCCTTTTTCCCTTTTCTTCTTCCTGTGTGTTATCGCCTTTTGGTTATGTACTTAGTCGCCTTTCTATGATCACGGGTTCCAGTGTTGGTGGGATGACATATATTCATTTCCATCTATATGCTCACATGATGAATCCGACCAAACTGTTCCTTTCCATAACCAATTTTATGGCTGCACTTGTCGGGTTTGCGCTTTCGAACTCTGCTTCTTCTTGTTCCATGATATACATCTTGCACTCAAAACTTTCGTGATCTACAATTCCACCGCAGACTCCTCAAACTCGCAAGATTCACTCTACCATGGTTCACAAATGTTTCGAAGTATCTTTCACTGCCTTCTATCCCCAATAACTTCCTATTGTTCATAATATACATTGCTTGTGCTCTTACTAGTGACAACTGAACACACTAGAACGAAACAACTGGCATCTGGCCCTCCGCAATATACAAATTGACTACCGGGTTTTGACATAGTCCCCTCTTCCATCTTACAGATTATGCATTCAAATGTTTAGAGCGATACAATTTGACCACCGGGGCCTCACGTCTTCTGGGGAAGCCTTGTCACCCTATTTTGGATCCTCATGTTGACGCATTCAGGAAATCTCCAATTCTTATTCATTGTTTTGGGTTTCCTCTTTCGAACTTTGTTGCTTCTTGTTCCATGATATACATCTTGTACTAAAAATCTTCATGATCTACAATTCCACTATAGACTCCTTAGCCCTTTTTCCCTTTTCTTCTTCCTGTGTATTATCGCTTTTTGGTTATATACTTAGTCTCCTTTCTATGATTGCGGGTTTCATCATTGGCGGTCTGACATATATTATCTCCATCTATATTCTCACATGACGAATCCGACCAACTACTGTTGCTTTCCATACTTAGCCAATTTTATGGTCGTGTTTTCCTTGTTGACAGTTTCAAACTCTCTTGCTTCTTGTTCCATGATGTACATCTTGCACTCAAAACTTTCATGATCTACAATTCCACTGCAGACTCCTCGAACTCACAAGCTTTACCCTACGACAATTCATAAATGTTTCAAAGTATCTATTGTTTCCTTCCATCCCCACTAACTTCTTGTCCTTCCTAATATACATTGGTTATGCTCTTACTAGTGACAACTACACACACTGGTATGAAACAGTTGACATCTAACCCTCCACAATATACAAATTGACTACCAGGTTCCGACATCATCCCCTCTTCCATGTTACAAATTATGCATTCAAATGTTTGAAGAAATACAATTTGACCGTCGGGGCCTCACGTCTTCTAGGGAGACTTGGTCATCCTATTTCGGATCCTCGTGTTGATGACTTCACGAAATCTCCAATTCTTATTCATTGTTTCAGGTTGGCACATTTGAACTTTGTTTCTTCTTGTTCCATGATATACATCTTGTACTAAAAAATATCGTGATTTACAATTCCACCGTAGACTCCTTAGTCCTTTTTCCCTTTTCTTCTTCCCATGTATTATCACTTTGTGATTATATACTTAGTCTCCTTTCTATGATCACGGTTCTAGCATTGGCAGGCTGACATATCTTCATCTCCATCTATATCCTCACATGACGAATCTGATCGATCACTGTTCCTTTCCATACTTAGCAAATTTAATGGTCGCGGTTTCTGGGTTGGCGCTTTTGAACTTTGATGCTTCTTGTTTCATGATATACATCGTGCACTCAAAACTTTCGTGATCTACAATTCCACCACAGACTTCTCGAACTCGCATGCTTCACTCTACCACGGATCACAAATGTTTCAAACTATCTGTCACTGCCTTACATCCCCACTAACTTCTTGTCCTTCCTGATATACATTAGTTATGCTCTTACTAGTGATATAAAAATTTCCCTTTGGACTTTCCTATCATACCCTCTTTGGTGTTACATGTATTGCACTCAAAAAGTTCTGACACATACAATTTGACCCTCGTGCCCTCACCTCCAATGGTTGTACCTTGTAACCCTATTTTGAAGCTGCTTTTTCCTGTCCCCGCGACCTCCGTACTTCTTTCTTAGTATGCAATTAGAAACCTTTCATGCTAAGAGCTGACCATGCAGGAGCCATCAAAATTGTCATTAGTGAGCAAAATGATCGAGGATATATCCCATTATTACACATTAAACCAAGATCTGTGGAGAGTTATATTGTCCTTTCCAATTTTTCATCTCAAACACGCATCATGGCATTGACCCGTTCAAGATATATACAATGCTTAATCACTCATTGTCGTATCCTCCATGTTCTCATTTCTATGTATGAAATTACTAGTGTTTAATGTTAGCAACGCATCATGCAACAACCATCGAAATTGTCATTAATGAATGAAAATCTCGAGGAGATCTCCCATTCACAGGCATTGGACCAACATTTGTGCAGTGTTATATTATCCCTTCCAACTTTTCACTTCATTCATCGTTTAGAGAAAACAATTGTTCTTGTAGACTTATGGCAACATGTTGACAACAATTTTGTAGAGATACAATAAATATCTTTGGACATCAAGACGAGAACTTCTAGTGGTCCAGGGCATACTTTTACTATTCATCAAGTTTCACCCAGAACAAAGTGATTTGGACCTCTAGAATCGTTCGTGCAGGTTGCGTCCATGAGGTTTTTTACTGTAAGGAGGTGGTCTCTTGGTGCATCGAAAATATATTCCAAGACAAATAATTATTCCACTGAGCGACCATTCTACTGTTTCTTTATCACCTCAGGTCTTTTGCAAGATGTTAAAATTGTCGGAGCCAACATTGACTTTCAGAGGACAAGACTACAAGGAGTTCCTAGAAAAACATGATAACGGGTTGGACTTCTTAGCTGAGTTCTTTGAAGACCCGACGACATTTCCTGAAGATATCAAAAAGTTGCAGGTAAGTTCCTTTAGAAATCCATTTCGGGAAATTGCTTGGTTGTTTACAAGAATAACGGGACAAGCATCCATGACAAGCATTTCCCATATAATTATTTATATTTTGTACCTCACAGTCAAGGAACAATTCATTTTCAATTGGGGGAAGCTAATTTCCATTGATATATGTTCCTAGTTGTCACGATTCAAAGAATCGAATAAATTTTATATGTCATCCTACTTGATTATCACAATAGTGCATTGTTGTCCATTTCCAAAACTTTCTCTTTCTAAGAAAATAAGTTGTGGATTCGACCCAGTAACATTCCAGTACCAGGCCCTGTGGAGGCACAAGGCATCCCATTGTTTTTATGAGGTTTTTAATGGCTTTGTCTCAGTTTTCAAATATTTATTGTTAGGGAAGGATGATCTGCGGATGTCTGGCTAGGCAACCAAGTTTTTGAACAGGAAGGGCACACTTGAACAAAAGGAAAATCATAGTGTACTAATGATCTTTGGCTCTAAGGAAAATCCTTATTTCCTTCCATGCCACATCATGGAAAAGATGTTTGTTGCATAAATAGAAAGGAAATACAACCATTGGTTGAATTTTTTCCATGACAAGAAAAAAAAATAGTTCATTCCTCTGCCCTGGAAAGTCAGGGACCTCGTGTGTAGAAACGTCAACAAGATTGACGAATTTTCTGGCTATTTCAAGAAGAAGAACCTAACGCATGCTGAAAGGCTAAAAGGGTTTGACCCTAATGGGATTTTTCGAGAAAATTTACTGGTAATTGGATTTAGCATCTCTTTTATCCATAGATACCTGACCGAGGACAATGACAGTGATGACAACAATCCTGCTTCTGGCGATTACAACGCAGAGACATTGCAAAGCGTGACTGAATTGTATAGACAACAAGGAAAAGTATCCAGTGATAAGAGTTCCTAGTCCCCCGCCAACACTCCCAAGAGCATGACATCACGGAGCATCACTTCAATGGCCCAACCCAGTAAGAAAGAAACCCAAAAATCTTTGAACAGAGGAGGAGATAAGAACCCTCCCCATATAAAAATTGATAGTTCTCACAAAATTCCACTGACCAAGAAGAGAAAAAACAATGCAGGCTAGGTGGATGAACCCGAAATTGAAAGTGAACAGGTGCAACTTGTAATTGAAACTAAGCACATGCACAAAATTGGGTCGTCCACAGTGGAAATAGATGAGACCAAAATTTTGGACAAAGATGAATCCTTCGTATTCTAGAGCGTTGTTTTTGACAGCTAATCTAAAAATATGGTCATTGAAAAGAGATATGTGACAAATAGGAAAGGAAAATCTCGCATAGAGAATAACTTTAGGAAAATGTGGTTGTCCCAAATCTCCCTATTTCATCGCGTAACCGGTGATGCTATTCATGATTCCATTGGAGGAATTGAAGCAGAAAATGCCAGACTGAAAGACCGCCTCAAGGAATTTGAAGAGGCTTTCATTGCCACCCTAGAATTTTCCAGTTCTTTAGCAAAAAACGTGCCTGCTACCACTGCAGCCAAGATGAAAGTATCCTCTACCCTCCTTGCATTCTCTAGAGCCCTTGTAGAAAATAACATGAATAAAAGAATGCAACTAGTTATTGAAGCCTGGGAAACATCACAAAATATAGTTTCGTTCTGAAAGAGGGAAAATGATTTGCTCGAACATTTCGAGGTGAATTTAAAAAATGATCAACATTTATGTGATCAGGTGTTGACCCCTTTTTCCAACCATGCCGTCAACCCCTCAGAACTGACAAGAAGATAAGAGAATATCCCCTCCCCAAAGCGGACCAAAAAAATAAAAGCATGCTGGAAAAAGAAAGTTAAGAACCTGCAACTCATTATCGAATCATGTAAACAAGCCATATCAGAAAAGGAAGACTTATTCACAAGCCTGATCCAAATAGACTTAGACGGAAGTACAAACAAGGTTCAAGACCCAAACTTAATTCTCAAATCCTTGTCAATGACCAAAGAAGCCTTCCATGAACAACTTGATATTTTAAAGGGGTTGTCTTTCGAAATTTTTTATGACATAGTTGAACATCGTGTAGATGAGATCGAGCGTTGGGTACTCGACTATTCGACACACAATCAAGAAATTGAACAAAGTCTCCATAGTATTTCAATGGATTTAAGGAAATTAGAAAATGACCTTTACAACATAGAAATCTGGGATGAAATCAACATGGCCTCCATGAGAAGCTACATTGAAGAATGGTTCCAACACAGAATGGACAACCTCATCCAGGAAGGGCAACAACTGGTCGACATGATTCCACTAACCATCGACGACAGCAACAAAAGAGGATCGGCTTCATAGTAAGTCTATACTGTCATCTTGTTTTATTTATCAATCTAGTTTAAGTCTATACTGTCATCGTGTTTTCTTTATCAATCCAGTTATTACCTCTTTAAATAGAAAATTGTAACCAAACACTCATAACTTCCAATTTCTTCTTTTCAAGTCTTCCTCTCTACAGTCACACACTTCTTCTTTCGACATTCCTAATTCTTGTACTTATTTATTTTTATGGTCCGCGGGAGCCCCAATCCTAGTCTATATGACAAACGCATTTAAATTTCCAGAAATATGTAACAAATGTTATTAATTTTTGATAAATTTCAAAGAAAACAGATTCGGGAATGCCTTTGTTGCAAGACGTTTTTACTATTCTATTGTATGTTTTTTGTTTCAAAGAAAAATAATTCAGGAATGCTAGAGTTTTTGTGTTCTGTTGTATGCTAAAAATTTTTTGTCAAAGAAAAATAATTCAAGAATGCATTTTTTGCACGACGTTTTTACTATTCTATTGTATGTTACATTGTTGGTATCAGACATTATTAATTTTTGATAAATTTCAAAGAAAACTAATTCGGTAATACTAAATTTTGCATGGCTACCACATGTACTTCACCTTGCTTCCCACCTGTCTGTACTCGGTCACATTTATTCCCATTCCAACTCGGTGGGGACTACGCTGCCATGCAACACTTGTTATTATTTGTAGTATTTGAATTTTAATGTACTATATAATTTGTTTTCAAGATTGATATTAAAACAAAAGACTTATATATTTTAGAATT
>JZKD02S0273977.1:168197-182095 GCA_000966675.3 Picea glauca
CAATTTAATTGATGAGGAAATGTGAAATGTCATGTTCCCACAGTGTATTTGCCCAAATCTTGTGATTGTGCATCTCTTGAGGGCATACGACACCATGATGTTTCTCACTTGGTTTCTTGCAACACCATGGATACTTCATCTGAACTATGCCTCTTCACCTAAAACATACCCATTCTCCATTCTAGGCTACAAGCGAGTCACATTCCTACTCTAGTGTAACTCTCTTGTATACTTAGACAATTTGTTAACAATCTTAGTAGATTCATTTAAGCATACATCCATGAAACGAAGAGAACACTTGTGAAATAAACAAGAGACACAAAAATATAGTGCAAGCGGAAAAAAACATGCCTAATACCCGGTTACGTCTTATTATGGTGAAAAAATTACAATACGAGCACTATTGGCTCAGTTTACAACTTGGGAAGAGTCGCATGACTCGCCTCACCTCATCAAGACACTCATACATAGATTTGTCACACCAAGACTCGTCATACACAGATTTTTCATACACCAAGACTTGTCATACACAGATTTGTCACACCAAGACTCATACACAGATTTGTCACACCAAGACTCGTCCGATGCAACAACGTTTGCAACTCCTGCGGGGCACCCCAAACATGCATCCACCACAGACTCATCATCTCTTTTCTGTCACAAGACTTCACACAGACCTATGGTTTTGTCTTATAGTTGGCACACACAAACCTATGACAAGACTTTCCCAAACTCGATGAAAAGTAAGTTTGCCCCAACTTTATCCACATAATTACCTCAAAGTAACACAAGTCCTCCCGTGTGGAGTGACTTGGATCATTAAGGGAGCTTTCCCCTCTTCATCCAAGTATGCCTCAAAATTGTAGAGTTGATATTTCTCTCCTTGTTGTGAAAATATTCTTTCCTTGGATATGCACCATTTTTATCTTATATGGAATCCAAAAATTACCATCATAAATCATTCTGTTCTTTGGGTGTGTCACGTCCCTTCGCGGACCAACATGCCCAAATGAACTGTCATGCACCTTTCTGGACCCAGTGCACACAAATGAACCCATGCGATCGTCAACCATCATGTCCCTTGGGACCAATAGCCCCCAACCTTGGTTTTCTCCTCATGTTGACACACCCGAAAACCTATTTGGTGCACCCCTTATATTGGTTGTTTCATGCTTGGGCAAGCCCCTTGGCGTGTTCATGCATCCAAGGAGTCCACTTTCCCAACCGATGTGATCCTTTAGTGCTGGAGTAACCCCGAATCCTGTCTCCTTGAGGACTTGGGTGAGGGTCTCTATGAACTTCTAACTGAAGACCTTACATCCTCCCCTACCTCAAGTTGTTTCCATCCTCGACAACGTCTACAAAATATGTGATCTCCAAGTATCTACCCGAACTCATTCCCCCATCGCAACTAAGTATGTTGGAAACCCCAAGTTTCATGCCAACTGGAAACCCTAATTTTTTGTCAAAGTGGAAACCCCAATTTTCCTTTCAAAGTGGAAACCCCAGGTTTCCAACTCGTGTTGCAATCATCCACAACCTGTGTAACCATCCACATTGTCCTCTGTCCAAAGTCATGTGCAACCAATTTTTCCTTTATAATGGAAATATGTTTCTTCTCCAACTTTGTGTGAAATTCCCATGTTGCCATTGTCTTGTTGTGATGATCACTCTTCATTTTTTTACTGCTGCTACTGCCTCAACTATTATTGCAACCTCTATGAAAACTCCAAAAATGTCTAAGTGTTGAACTCTTCTGAACTTTCTACTACATCCATACTTCAACCAACTTTGTCATGTATCCACACGATGCTAGCATCAAGTCATGCACTGATTGGGTAAGTAATCCAACTATTGCATCTAGTTCTTGAAATGTGCATCTCCATGCTTGGACTTGGTCTTTTTTGTCTACATCTCTGTCACTCCATCCAACTCCAAAGACTATGGAAAGTGTCCACCCTTGCCTCATTGTTGTTTCCATCATCTGATCTTCGTCAAGGAGATATTCCACAATTTCTAAGTGTTGCACTTCAAACCTATAGGTGTATCTGTACTCTTGACTCCCTTGTCATGTTGTTTTTCTCTCCCAAGTTGTGAACTAGTTGAATGGCCAGTCCAACCGTCACATTCCTTGAGACTACACACCCTCATGGAACAGTTATCCAATCTACACCAATAATTTCACTCCCATAATTTATGTTCCCCACTACTTCATCACTCATCCATGCTGCTAGATCTACCTCGGTATGCCTTGGAATGGTTAGGATTCACCCTCAACCATGCTACCCCAAAGCAAGAGAAATGCCCATGTCCAAGTAATATCTTCATGTTGCAATCTGTATGTCTGCACAATCCTCCAAATGAAGAAAAGTCTTTAACTTGCCTCCTTTCATCAAGTCACCTCTCTGCAACTCAACATTTGCAATGAGTGTGTCCAAAAATCCTACACTCCTCAAACATCCCAACGAATTGTCCAAAGTGCTCCAAGTAAAATGAGTCACTTCAAAGAAATTTCATGCCTTAGGCATTTTTGAACCAATACTTCTGCCAACCTTAACCAATTACCCTCCCAGATCTCTAAGTCATTGCACAATCATCCGCAAGTCATTGAGGTGCGATTTTCCTCATCCAATGTCCCATACCAAAGGTGAGAGAAAACCACCCAAGTCACTTGGTCTGCATTTTTCCCATTCAGGTTGACTACCAACAATTATTGGTCGACTTCTCTATTGAATCCATCCATATTTTAGAAAATAACTTCCTTGCACGTCCTACAAGCATCCAAAATTTGGCACTGTCATCATGATTGTCATATCATTGCATGACCCAACAAATCTAGCTAAGGCACCAAGGTGCCTCATCCAAGAGTTAGGCACCTTCCTCAAGATACCTCCATAACTGCATCCAAATCTTCCTAAATCCACTATAGTATTCATCCAAATAGGTTTCCCAAATCTCTCCACACATTCACCCAAATCAAGACATCCCAAAATGCTACATGCCTTCTTCAAATATTCACAACTTGATTTACCCTCAAGTATTTCATTTTTCACCATGGAAACATATTACTCCCACTTTCGTTCAAATAACTCACTACAACACTTAGTAAATGAAGGAACTCAAATCCAACCATACCTTTCCAATGACATCCTTGGTTGTACCCATGGTTTAAGTCTAATGTCTTGGACCTTGACTTTCCCAAGCCACTGTTACACATGATTTTGGTCATCTTGGTGATGTATTAACAATGGTGTACTCAAGTTCCCAACGATAACTTTCTCCTAAGAAAAGTGGCATTTATCTCCTTCGAGAAAACATATTTTCAAAGTGAGTTTGCAGGCTACTTATAGCCTAGGGTGCGAGAATGACCCATTCTCGTAGGCCACCTTTAGCTAGGGTGTGAACTTCTTGCATTGTGCTCTATACATAGGGTGCAAACTTCTCACACTGTGCTCTATACATAGGGTGCAAACTTGTTTTCAAGCTTGGAAAAAAGATGAAGTCTCGAGGGTTCTAGAAAGGAATCTTCTAGAAAATGGGTTGGCATTCCAATGGTTATCATTTTACTGGTTTCCCTGACTTGGTGGGATCATTCTCATCCATGTAACCATCTCATCCTATCCTATATATTGATAGGATTCTCATGGAAAAGGTTAAGCAAGATTAATTGGATAATTGGTGAAGGAATTGTGTGAAGAACCTAGCTTGAACAGAAGCTTGGAGACTTTAGTAGGTCTATCAAGAGGAATTGGATCATCTTCATGCAAGGACAGAGAAAGTGTGTATGTTGGAACCAAGAGTCACTGAAAGGAATCTTGCGACATCAAGGTGATCAGGTTGTATCTTCTACTTTCGATTAATATGATACAACGGCATGTCCTTTTCCCATAAAGTCATTCTTACTTTATTGTGTAATTCCTTGATCATACACATAAGTTGACGATTGGATACATTTTGCTATATTCACTTTGGTTGGTTTGTGATGTCCTGGTCTTGACCTCACTAGAGCACCGGAGCGAAGGAGGAGAAATAGAGACCCTAGGAAGCGATACAAAGGTATGTTACTTGTTCTTCCTTACTAGCTAATTCAATGGTCGTAACTTAGGGAAAGAGTCATGTCCTGTCCCGTTTTGTTCTAGATCCAGGTGGATCTAGGGAGATCTGTTAGTGTCTGCACTTATCGATTAGTCTGATAACAAAATTGACAACTCAACCGGGGATGCAACCCATTTTTTAGTGGTTTTTTTGTTTTTCCTTGGCCATTTGCTCTTTCCTTACCTTTCTTCATTTCTATCAATCTTTGAGTCTTCAGGACACCCTGATAGACTCTCTGGGTCCAGAAGTCCCTTCAAATTTTTTGTCTTTTTCCAAAATTTGTCCTAGTTTCAGGCCTTCTCGCATTGAACCCCACAGTGGCTTGCGAGAACACCTTGAGTTCACATCCTGCCTTTTAGTCCAGTGTGAGGTTCTCACACCCTGTTTGAAGCTAGCCTACGAGAAAGCTCCATTCTCGCACTATACATTACTGATAGCCTGCGAACCCATTTTTAAAATTTTTGGATTTAAAGATTTGGTATGTTCAGATGTCCAGATCTGTATAAGTGTCTGAAAATAACTTCTTGGACCACTGGTTGATTGTTTCTTGACTTCGGATTTTGTGCACAATCAGTCTTCGAAAATCAAAGGCTCTTCTTGTCCATCTTTTTCTCAACTCTCATCTCTTGACTTTTCTTATCAAGGATATACGCTCTGATCCTGGAATCTAAGTACTTGTTTGGTTAGGATTCGGTGATCGGTTTGAAAGTTGGGATTGTTTTTCTTTCTCATTTTCTCATTACTTGGAAGGTCATTGTTCTCATGCAATTGAAAAGACTAGTCTTGTCTTCTTGTCATTTTTGTTTCCATTGAAAGATTGGTTTGGGTTTCGTTTATTGTTTGTTCATTAGTTATTGATTTTCCTTACTTTCACCACCATGGTGTAGATCTTTTTGAAAAGTAAAAAATACATTTTTCTTTTTAAAATCATTTTCATTTTAAAAATATTGGAAATCAATCATTGAAATAGAACAAATAGAGAATTGCCATTGTTACATGATTCGTTGAGATTGCATTTTAAAGGAGATTGCATATCGTAGTTCAAGATTGTTCTGGAAAACTTCTCTTTCCCTCCTGTACGTAGGATTCATCGAATGAAAATTGATATATTTCATTCCTATCTATGCATTGTTGGGTTAGAGTCTCACACAACATCAGTTTCATCTCCATTTCCCTTGAGTAACAACAACCCTTAATAACATTGCACAATTTTAAAATTTAACTAGTAACTCTTTTCTAGGACTCTATTACACGAACAATTAGCTAGGCTAGCGCTTTGGAATAGGCAGAGAGATACACTCTCCAAAGCACAAAACACACAATAACATCTTGTGTTAAGGAGTGTCAAATTCCATTTACAACATTTCTTCCTAGGAAGCCCTTCTCACACAAGGGTTAAACCCGAGGTCGCATTGATATTAATAGAATTACTCACCCTGCATTGTTGATATCAGTGTAGAGATTGCACATATTACGGGTGTTAGCGACATTTCTTGTAAGGAAGAAGGAAAGTGCGAAGAAGCGGGTGAAAACCTACTTACCCTAAGTTTGAGGCGCAAATGCGCCTGTGGATAAGCAGTAAGAAGATTTGGGCGGCAGAGATACACGCGCCCAGATCCACAGTCAGCATCCAATTCCGGACCCCCTTGCCTTTCTACCATTAATAGGGGGGGGGTGGGTCCGGAATTGGACATGCACCTTCCCAACGACCTTGATCGAAGTGGCTAGATCAACGATGCACAAGAAATTCCGGACCCCCCTTGCCTTTCTACCTTTAATAAGGGGGGGCGGGGGTCCGAAATCGGGCGTGCACCTTCTCAGTGGCCGAGATCAAAGCACCTGGATCAATGACGCTCAGGCTATTCCAACCCTTCTCAGTTGTTCTACCTTTAATCAATGTGGAGTCACCTTCCATCATGCCACCCCCTCGTCTGCTGACATCTGTCTATCCACTCACCCTCATGATATATCCCTTTCCTCTTTACCCCCTTCTTGCCTTCTGACACCTGACCTTTTCCCTTCCAGGTTGCTCAAAAATGTGCCCTCCGCTCTCCCAGGTGTCAAGCCTGCATATTCAGCCACGTCCATCCACATGGCCCCTTCCTACCTCATCGTCCTCTCACCTTCTACCATGTGTCTCCCCCCCCCTAGTCACCTCCACCTCAGCACCTTCTACAATCAACTTGTCCCCCGATGCTCCATGTTGTTTCCACCTGTGTCCTTTCCATACCCTGTGGTATTCCTCATCCGATGTCACCACTTCCATTCATTCACCATCACCCTCATTCACATCCACCGTAGGGGTCCCTCACAACAGTCCAGTGAAGCAGCATCCAATGAGAGACCGTTCGGCTAGTCCAGGTGGCACCATTAGGAGACCGCCACAGAAGACAGAATTGACCGAGGCCATCCCCGCTCCCAAAAAGCAGTTATTGTGGCAGTTGTTGGTGGTTGAACATCAGCTTCACCATAAAAGGAAGGTCCAACAAAGGACTAATTCATGTCAACTCACCTGCAGAAGGACAGTCCAAAATTTGATGGCATCTGTCATAAGCGCACGATTGTCTTGAGTCTGCATGGACAGGCTGCCAGAAACCATGCAGACGCAATGCTTTTAGTGATGTGTCTTGTTTTTGTAGTTGTTGTTGTTTTCAGTATATGTAGGCATTTTAGCCATTTTTGTAGGCATCGATGGTAGAGAAAATATCCTGATTGTAAAGTTTTAATAGACACTCTAGTTCTTTGGTTATGCATCTGTATGTAAGATTTGTTGTTTAGTGACAGATAGTTTTCCTACCCCATCTAGTTTTCATCTCATACTAAGGGAGTTCATGATTGAATGATTCACATGAATTATTGCAATTATGTTATGATAAAGGATTTATTGTTTCATTGTTGTATTCTCTGGTTTTCTGCGTTTGAATGTAAGAAGATCTTGCATTTAGATGTTTTCTCCTACAGTCTGTTAGAAACCTGATGTTTATGACAAACCTTTGTAGTTCTCTTATACAAGTCTTCACCCTACTCACCCTTACTACAACTCACTGTCTGAAGTTTATCTAAGACCTCACTTGCCTATGCGTGCCTAGCCTAGTTTCAGAGTTAGAACAACATTGTTTTGAGTTGACTTCCATTCGATCACCCATTTTTATAAACAAATCGTGACATAAACTGATGGGCATCGGGCTCTGCTCTTGCTACAATCCAGGAGTGACTTTTGATGCTAACATTTATGGCACCCTTGCTGGGGACGAAGTTGAAAATCTTCCCTGGGATAGAACGACATTGAGCTTCTGATTCTGAAGGTGCATCAAGCATCAGAGCCCTTGAATATTGCTACTGTGCACCTGGCGACTTCATTGTGACGACTCCACTGCGACGAACCTATTGGGTTTGTTGTGGCTTCCAGAGGCAGACAAACACAGTCCCATCCACAACTACCTCTAGCTACACCTGAAACTGATCCGGAGGCGGTTCTTAGAAAAGGAAAGGCCTCTGAAGGAGAAGCTTTCACCGCTGAACCAGGTAATCCGCCATCTCCTTCTGTTGGAACTCCATTTTCTCATCTTCAGTTTCTTAGCAGACCTTTTTCTGAAGTTTCCTATTTCCTAAATTTTGGGAGTGTTCCAGTTGAGTTTTCCCCCCCTGGTCTGGGATTGGAGGGAGAAACCCTTGTCACTCCCCTCTCCTCTGAAATTGTACCTTGGCGTAGACCTAGGACCATAGAAGATTTCCCCACTCCTAGCTTTACCACTCCTCCTCTTGTTACTGTTGTCGCTTCTGCACAAAGAGAAGCATCTGCTGAATTAATCCTATCAGCCTTCTCCCTAAATCCCCTATTGTTCCCCATTCCACTTAGGAGCTCATCCCCAGTATCCCCTTTTCAGGCTCCTTCTCCTCCGATTTCTCCTCCACGTAATATCTCTATGGCATGAGAAAATCCCCCTATGACTAGAATAGAGGCTATTATAGTCACTAGGTATGGTCCCCTTGTGTTACCCCAGCCTCTCAATGCCCTCCCAGCAGATGGTTACCTCAAGTAGCTACCCAAGTTTACAGGTGAGGGGGACATAACTACAGAAGAACACCTAGAAGCCTTTTACAGTTTTATAGATGATAATGTTATCATGCATGAAGATGTATGGATGAGGATTTTTGTCCATAGTCTTCAAGGCAAGGCTAGGAAATAGTTTAAGGCCCTGCCTCTTGGATCTATTGATGGGATCGAATATTTGGATAATGCATTTTTGAGACAGCGGGGAGATAAAAAATACTTCATGTATTACATGATAGAGTTTTGGTCTTTAAAGAGAAAAGAAGGAGAGTTTGTCTCTGACTTCTCCAAGAGATTCAATAAAATGTACAATAAAATCCCTGCTGCGATAAAACCCTCTGAAGCCTTAGCAAAGATCACTTATGCTAGCACCTTTGATCTTGATTTCTACCTCCTATTGAGGGAAAGATGAGCCACTACTCTGGCCCACATGCAGGATGCAGCCGTGGAGGTAGAATCTAACATATTGGCTATTGACCGACTCAGGAACACTACTAATAGAAGCATGTCTAGGAAGAGGCCTGAAGCCTACTCATTCAGTTCCTCTCCCCTACCCCTTCAGATAGATGAGACAATTAAAATGATAAAATCACTTTCTGCCAGGATGGAAAGGTGGGAGTTAGAAGGGAAGCCCATGTACATAAATCCCCAGAATTTTGATAGTCGAGGTTTCAGAAGACCTAATAACAATGTGCCTCAGGCTTTCCCAAGGGAAAAAAGGGGAAAAGACAGAGAAGATCAAAGGATTCAATCCCCTCTCCAAAATAACCTAGTTTCTCATGAGGAAGGAGAGCAGATAGACGAGTTTGACCCTGAAATTCACCGTGTTGAAGAAGATCCTCCTTTTCCCTATTTGACTCAGTTTGCATATGAAGAATCCTTGATGAACATTCAAATCCATGAGTTAGGTAAAGGAGAAAAGGCTGGTCACACCTCTAACAGATACAATCTCAGGTCAAGAAAGAAAGCAGAAGATTTTGATAGCCAAGACCAGCCCCTCATAGCAGAAAGGCCTACTAAATCTGCAACAACCACTACTAAAAATAAGAAAACTCAGAATGCTTTGCCGGTAGTCAAAGAACCTGCCTCTGAGGTAAGGGAATCTCCTAAGCCTATTTCCTCTAATTTTGAGCATGAAATTCAAAAGATCATAATTCACGTCCCCCTCTTTGAGCTAGTTAAAAATGAAGACTTCAAAAGATCCCTCTCCAAGTTGCTACAATCTGAGTCCCCACAGCCTCCCTCTGACTCAGTAAACCTTCAAGATGAGAAGTTAGCAGTCATCCTAGGTCCCATGGTAGAAGACAGATATGATTCATCCCTTCCCTTCTACACCTCCCTGAACATACATGATAAAGTGTTGCATAATTTCCTCATGGATTTAGGGGCTTCCCATAACCTTATGCCCAAAATAGTAATGGAAGAATTGGGACTGGAGGTGACAAAAACTTATCATGATTTTTACTCTTTCAATTCAAGGAGGGTGCAGTGTCTGGGAGTCATCAAATACCTGGTGGTCTCTTTGTTTTAGCTTCCCATGAAGAGTGTGGTCATGGATATTGTGGTAGCTGATGTCCCCCCCAAATTCGGCATGCTATTGTCAAGATCTTGGATTAAAAAGCTTGGAGGAACATTACAGATGGATCTCATGTATGCCACTATTCTAGTCTTCGAAGGGGAACAAAGGAGGTTATATAGGGAGGCTCAGTTGGCCTACATTGTTAGTGACGAAGAAAACCCCACCAATCATCCTATCTTCACACTTGACATTGATTTAGGGTCTAGTTTATTGCAGCTCACTGATGCTCCTGAAGACCCTGTCCGAGTCAGAAAACAACTCAATATTAATTATCATATTCCCCCTCCAACCATCTATGTTTGGAAGATGTTCTTTGACGGAGCTTCTTCTATCAAAGGCGCCGGCACTGGAGTGGTTTTCATGTCACCTTGTCAAGAGACCATATCCCTGTCATACAAGCTGGAATTTGAAACTACCAACAATGTGGCGGAATATGAAGCTCTTGTTCTAGGTATGAGAGCTACAAAAGAAATGGGAATTAAAGAGATAACAGTATTTGGAGATGCTGAGTTGATCATCCAGCAAGTCAGAAATGCTTATCGTGCTAATCATCCTTGGCTCAAAAATTATAGAAATGAGGTATGGGACCTGATCGATAATTTCTTCTTGGCTTTTAACATTTCTTTCATTCCGAGGGGGGAAAACACTTCAGCCAATTCTTTAGCTGTCTAAGATAGTTTGCTCAAAGTTCCTCTACCACCTATGGTCAAATATGATGTTAAAATAAAATATAGGCCCTCTGTACCGGACAATGTCAAGCATTGGAAGGTATTCGAAGATGATCTGGAAATCAAAAAATTTCTCCAATCTGTTGATGAATTTTCCGCATTGCACATTGATCAGGATCCCGACCTGGAAGGTGACCCTCACTCTGAGGTGTTTTCAAATGAAATTGCTAATCACCAGATTATTCAGCTACCTAGCAATCACATTCCAAGGGGACTAGTCCCTTTAGAAATATTGTTCGATGGGAATGATGTGGCAGTAAAGGGTAAGGTTTCAAATGAAGATCCCGACACAGCTAAGTGTAACATTGGCACACAGGAGGAGCCCAAGTTTGTCAAATTATCAAGCAGCCTAACCAACGAACAAAGGGTGGAATATACTAAGTTATTAAAGGAATTCACTGATGTGTTTGCGTGGACCTATGAAGACCTCAAGACTTATGACACATCTGTCATTGAGCACAAAATCCCGCTGAAAGAAGAGGCTAAGCCATTCAGGCAAAAGCTGAGACAGATAAATCCCATGTTGTTACCTGTCATGGAGAAAGAAGTCAAGAAATTGCTAGATGCACAAATCATTGTCCCCTTGAGATATTCTGAATGGGTGGCCAATTTGGTCCCAGTAAGGAAGAAAAGTGGATAAATCAGACTCTGTGTTGATTTCAGGAACCTGAATAAGAGCTCAAGGAAAGATAATTATCCCCTGCCCAACATGGAACACATATTGCAAAAGGTAACTGGTGCATCTAGGATATCCATGATTGATGGTTTTTCTGGTTATAACTAGATATCAGTCATGCCTGAGGACAGAGAAAAAACGACCTTCACCACTCCTTGGGGCACATTCATGTATGCCAAGATGCCTTTTGGGTTGATGAATGCAGTAGCAACATTTCAACGAGCTATGGATATAGCCTTCATTGGGAGAAAGATAATTTTGTGATGATCTATCTGGATGACATCACAGTCTTCTCCAAGTCAGACAAAGAGCACCGTTGTCACCTAAGGGAAGTTTTCTTGAAGTGTCGGAGGTTTGGCCTGTCTTTAAACCCCAAGAAATATTTGTTTGCTATGAAGGAGGGGAAACTGTTAGGTCATATAGTATCAGCAGAGGGAGTAAGGATTGATCCTAACAGGGTAGAGGAAATTCGGACCCTGTCACTTCCCAGATCTAAGAAGGAAGTTCAGACCTTTTGGGGGAATATTAATTTTCTGAGGAGATTCGTCTCAAATTTTGTTGAGCTAGTGAAACACATCACAACCATGCTTAGGAAGGGAAATGAAGTGAAATGGACCGCTGAACCAAGGGAATATTTTGTCCAAATAAAAAGGGCATGGACTGAGGCACTTGTGTTGATCAGTCCTGACTATTCCAAAGATTTCCTAATTTTCTCTTTCGCTTCTTTTGATACAATAGCAGCGGTCTTGTTGCAGAAAAATGAGGAAGGGCGAGAGCAACCCATCGCCTTCTTCAGCAAGGCATTAAGAGATGCAGAGATCAGGTATGAAATCATGGAGAAGCAGGCCTATGCCTTAGTGAAATCTCTCAAATCTTTCAGAGTCTATGTCTTACACTCAAAGGTAACCACATACATGCCTTCGGCCTCTGTGAAGGAAATCCTTATACAACCTAACATAGATGGGAGAAGAGTTAAATGGATTTCCAAGATCCTGGAGTTTGATTTGGATATTAAGCCCACCAAGTTGATAAAGGGTCAGGGTTTAGCCAAGTTGCTGGCTAAATCCAATTACAAAGCCTTGGGGATTAACTTCATCAATTCTCGTTCAGAAAATCAGCAAGATGAGTCATCCAACAAGAGTTCTCAAGGTGCCTTATCGCTAGCAACATGTACCTAGTACAAGGATATTTTGTATTTTCTGCAAGAATTGAAGCCTCCCAATGGAATGGGAAAATGTAAGGTGAGAGATTTAAAGCTCAAGGCAGTCAGATATTGCCTCATTGACCAAGCCTTATACTGGAAAGACCCTCTAGGGGTATTTTTAAGATTCCTAAACCCGCAAGAAGCTCAAAAAGTTATGTTTGATTTCCATAATGGCCTTTGCGGAGGGCATCATTTCTGCAAGACCACAGCTCATAAGATCCTCAGGGATGGGTACCACTGGCCTACTTTATTTGTTGATGTCTGTAGAGAAATCAGAGCTTGCATCAAATGCCAAAATTTCTCAGGAAAGGAACAGCTCAAATCGCTTCCATTAAAGCCTATAGTAGTTTCAACACCTTTTCAGCAGTGGGGATTGGACTTCATTGGAGAAATTCATCCTCCCTCAAGTGGTCAACACAGATGGATCCTGAATACGACAGAATATTTCACTAAGTGGATAGAAGATACCCCTACCAGGAGTAATTCTCACAAAGTAATTATCAGCTTCCTGGAAGATATCATAGCCAGATTTGGCTGTCCTAGCAAAATTGTCACCGACAATGCTGCCTCTTTCAAGTCTGAGCCTCTGGTCAAGTTTTGTGAACAATTTGAGATTTAATTGATTCACTCTATTCCCTATTATCCTCAAGGAAATTGACTGGCAGAGTCTTCCAATAAAAGTCTGATCAACCTCATTAAAAAATTATTGGAAGACAATAAAAGGAACAGAGGTTGTTTTCCCTAGGCATCTCACCTTTCCAAATTGTTTATGGAACAGAGGTTTTTTTTCCTACTCAACTCGCTTTATCTGTGGAAAAATTCCTTCAGGACCTTGAAGGAGAGCCTAACCATATGGTCAAAAGGAGTCATCAAATGGTGGAAGTACAGTAGATTAGGGAACCGGTCATGAGCAGGGCCTGTAATCATCAACAGAAGATCAAGAAAGCCTTTGACAGGAGGAACAGAAAGAAAGATTTCGAGATGGGTGATCTGGTGCTCAAATGGGATGCACCCAGGCAGGATAGGGGAAAACACAATAAGTTCGATTCCCTCTGGTTTGGGCCTTTCAAGATATATGAAGTATTTTCAAACAACACTTACAGGTTGCAGGATTTGGAAGGCGAAGAAGTTTTTAATGGCCCAGTAAATGGGCATTTCTTAAAAAAATGTTTTTTGTGAAGCCGCAGGCGGCTCCTTTGTTTTGTAAATATTGTTTTCTATTTTCGGCTTAATAAATGACTCCATAGACCAACAGCAAGGCATTGGATCTGCAAAAAGAGTCCTTAGAGCATCACAGGGACGACTCTATGGCCCATGGAGCCTAATGTTAGCGACATTTCTTGTAAGGAAGGAGGAAAGTGCGAAGAAGTGGGTCAAAAACCACTTACCCTAAGTTTGAGGCACAAATGCACCTATGGATAAGCAGCAAGAAGATCTAGGCGGCAGAGATCCACACGCCTAGATCCACGGTCAGCATCCGATTCCGAACCCCCTTGCCTTTCTACCTTTAATAAGGGGGGGGTTTCTGGAATCGGGTGTGCACCTTCCCAACGGCCTTGATC
>JZKD02S0273977.1:188435-201643 GCA_000966675.3 Picea glauca
GCATTGCTGCCCTGGATTGTTGACTATATAATCCCCTGGACCCCTGGATGCAAAGAAAACAACAAGTGGGAGAATGTTGGGTATGCGTTATATTCTTTGCATGTGTGTGTGTGGGTGCGTCAGATATGACAACTGCGTCTGATTTGTAAATTAATCCCAGATTAAGGGATTAGGGTTTTGGTATCTACGGAATACCTAAAAACATTGTATATATTGTATGGAGAATGGTGAAATTCGATATAATGAAAATAAGAAAGGTTTTCCCAGTTGAGGGTTTCCGGTAAAGATCTCTGTGTAATCTGTGTATGAGCCATTGATTAATTTTTGTATTGCTTAGAATCTACATGCATTGCTTTACTTCACAGGTTTAAAACTTACAAAATTCCTATTGGAACACAAATCTCAATTGGAACACAACCCCCAATTGGAACTCAACCCCCGATTGGAGGACAACCCCCACTGACCCCACCCTATGGACAAAACATACCTCCATCCTTGACCCAATATTGGAATCATTTGATACAACATAACACTCAATCGACTGGGGGGCAACAACTTCCAGCTACATCCATTATACCCCCTAGTATAGGCCAACCATATCCAGGTACGTCCAATCCTATTTGGGGCTCGAATGCTCAAACTCACGTCCCTATTCAAGGATACAATCCCATGTGCTACTTTCCTCCACAACCACCACTGAATCTACCTGGGTCTTCGCATTATATGCAGACTGCTTATGGTCCCACTAGTTTTTCGAAGGGACTCCCCCCCCAAAGCCACCAGTACCTGCATGTGAATAGATAGCTACCCTTCTTGACCACTTTGGACCTCCTAGATCTATCAAGGATTTTAAATGATCCAATCTGTCACTCTCCCCAATGGCCCACTATACTAGCCAAGCTACCATCTGAAATCCCTAAATTTGATGGCAAAGCGGGAGAGGACCCGAACAATCACGTCATGAATTTTCACCTCTAGTGCTCATCCAACTCCTTGATGGATGACTCTATTCATTTACATATTTTTCAAAGAACTCTCACAGGTTCTGTCGAAAAGTGGTATATATAATTACTGTGAGGTTTCTTCACCGACTTCAACGCCCTAGCTATGCCTTTCCTCACCCACTACCAGTTACCGATCTGTTATGAAACGGGGACCGAGATTTTGAGTTCTTTCAAACAAAACAAAGCCACTCATATATCCGATCACATTCATGAGTGGTGACAGAGATGATGTCTCATCAAACTCAAACTTCTCGATCAATTGCTCGCAGAGTGGTTCACAAAATCATTTGTGAATGACATCAGTCGTGACATCACCATGGGTGGAGTTGTCACGGAAGAACATGCCATAAGTTGTGCTCAGTACCTTGACCTCATTTACTCGCAAATGGGTACTCTTTACAACTTACTCCCCGATGCACCTCGTCCTTCCACTTCTGCCACTTCAACTACTCCTGTTGCTTCTCATGCAACCGACAGTGTGATTGGCACTTTCCATGCCCAACCACATTCTGCCTCAAGCAACAACCCCAAACCCACTTCTTCTAATGTTCAAAATGCTATGTCTCCTACCCCTCCCACTGATAAGACTTCTGAGGTAAATGTAGTTCAATCTACCCCAGCCGGTAAAAACAAATCCAAAAAGGGAAAGGGTAAGAATAAGGAGGACAAAAATACTTCACAAGCAGAGAAACCCAAAACTCTGCCTATTGACAATAGGGATAAGTGCAAACCCTGATGCCCTTGTCTTACCTGTGGTGATTAACACTACACGAAGGATTGTCCACGACGTGCCAAGGTTACTAAGTTCCTTCAAGGAGCCCCAAAACCACCCACTCTGACCGTTTTATCCCAATTCTTCCCCTCTCAACAACAGGCCCAATTGGTCATTCATGACCAATCTTCCCCTTCCACTACATCCTATGTATTTATGTGTACTGGCGATTCAAAGAAGAATGACATCGCACTTACCACTCGAGCCAAAGATTATTCTCCCTCGAAAGAGAAGGTTGATGATATACCTCCTTCATTGGTCCAACCGTCTCCTGTGACTCCACCTACCAACGGTCCTCTTCATCTCGAACGACCGAGCCTTGACATAGTTCTTCGCCCCCCTCCAAAGGGCATCATTCAGAAATTGGGTTTCAATCCTCATGCTCATGTTGCCCATAATTACAACGTTGTTGAAGACCTGGCCCAAGCACCTTCCACAATGTCATCCCTCGAAGTCCTTCAAAGTTGTCCTACACAACGAAAGGAACTACTAAAAGCTATCGGTGGAATCGACCCGATGGACACGAATCTAATATTTTTTTACTTGGAAGACCAAATTCCAAGGTTACCCCCTCAACTTGCATTCCAAATCCAAGTGATTGTCTTCGAAAAAAACATTTGTCGAACCGTTATCGATGAGGGTGCCTCAACATGTGTCATGTCTGTTACCTGCTGGAAAGCCATCAGCTCTCCCTCTTTGACTGAATCCCATAACACCCTCAAAGCCTTCAATGGCTCTAGTTTTAATCCCTATGGTGTCCTTCCTTCATTGCCAATTACGCTAGAAGGAAAAACGGTCCAAGTCTAAGTGGAAGTCTTTGGCGCTCCTCTCGATTACAATCTTCTGCTTGGTCGTAGCTGGATTGATTCCATGTGCACAGTTGTGTCGACTCTTTTTTTTCTTGTACATTTCCCACATCAAGGAAAGGTCATTACCGTCGACCAATTAGCCTTCTTTAACTTAGATACGCGTACTAGCAACATATCGTTTATTGCCAATCCCCCCCGGTTATGAGAACATTGGTGTAGGTCTTCTCAAAGACTCTTCGTTAATGGGTACTTTCCCCATTCCACCACCCGATGTTCCACACTTGTTTGTCACTTCAATCAACATGATCTCCACCTTGATTCACAGAACCCCTGCATCTCATGAACCATGGATGGTACCCGACCCTGGCGATCATCTTCGTTACGACGACGCAATGCCTTTGAGTCCGGTCGAATCCACCTATCAGACAATTCAATAAACAACCCCTTCTACCCCCTCTCTTGGTGATTTATCTCCAGATCCTTTTTGTGTCATTTTTCCCATGGACGAGATGATTATGTCTGTCATGGAAGACACCCCTTGGAATGATGGACATCACTGTTCCATCCTCTTCTTAGAGAAACACACCATCGAGAAATACCAACGGATATCGACCCCATTGACCGTTGTCATCATTTCAACCATTCCCGAGTCCACACATGATGTGTTTTCCGAAGGGAACTCAAGCAATATCTCACCCTCTATTCCCCTCGACATATCCATCAAACCTGGAATTGTCGAAAATGCACATATCGTAGCTTCATCTTCCGCTAATGAAATTGTCACCTACACGTCACTTTTCAAATAATTTCGTGACATCTTCACCTGGAGCTATGAATAAATGTCGGGTATCGACCTCGACATTGTGATACATGAGATTAAGACATACCTAGACGCTAAGCCCGTCCAGCAACGCCTCCATCCAATTCACCCACGTAAAGTGGCTGCTATCAATATTGAAGTAGAGAAACTTCTCAAAGACGTCTTTATTTACCCGATGGCCCTCACTGACTGGGTTTCCAATCTTGTCCCGATCGACAAGAAACAAGGAACAATCCGTGTATATGTTGATTATAGGGATATTAACAAAGCTTGTCCCAAAGACAACTTTCCTACCCCTTTCGTCGATCATATTGTCGACGATTGTGCCGGAAGTGAAATCTTCTCCTTGATGGATGGTTTCTCTATATATAATCAAATCAATATTTTTCCCGAGGATCAACACAAAACCACTTTCATTTGTCCTTGGGGCACTTTCGCCTATCAAAAACTCCCTTTCAGTCTAAAGAATGTTGGCACAACTTTTCAACGCACTATGTCTTATTCCTTCCATGATATCAAGCACATAGTGCAACGATATCTTGATGACTTACCCGCACATTCCATGCGTTGAGTCAATCATCCAATCCACCTTCGAGCCATTTTCATCCACTGTCGGTTTTACCATATATGCTTGAATCCTCACAAGTGCATTTTCTACGTGGAATCCGGCCGAATTTTAGGCTTTATTGTTTCACGTCAAGGGATCAGGGTAGATCCTTTAAAGGTCGAGGTGATTGTCCATCTCCCTCCTCCTTCTACACTTCACCAGTTACAAAGTTTGCAAGGGAAAGCAGACTTTCTTCGTCGTTTCATCCCGAACTACACCGAGATGACTCTTGGATTTACGCGACTCCTCAAAAACGGGTCTAAGTTTGTATGGGATACCATCACAAACAAAGCCTTCAAAGCTTTGAAATTGTCCCTAACACATGCTCTACTCCTCTTCCCCCCCAATTATAGTCGTGATCATTTCCTCTACCTCACAGCCTCGGATTACACCATCGCTATGGTTCTTGTCCAAGAGGATGATTCTCATGACGGATATGTTATCTATTACTTGATTCAAAGTCTAAAACCTACCAAAACAAAGTATTTACATGTCGAAAAACTAGCCTTCGTAGCCGTCCAAGCAGTTCAATGCTTCTGGCACTATATCCTCTCTTGCAAGACCACTATGATTTCTAACTGCAACCCTATGCAGCACATCCTCACACATCAATTTCTAGGGGGAAAATACTCCAAATGGATCATGATACTCCAGGAGTTTGACTTGGAATTCAAACGAGCCAAGTCCAAGAAGTCCTTAGTGTTCACCGAGTTGATATGCAACTTTCCCTACTTTGAAACGGAAATTGTAGCAGCCGATTCATTACCTGATGAATCCCTTTTCCTAATTAGTTATGATGATCTTTGGTATGGCAATATCATCATATATCTCCAAACCCAGACTTTCTAGACTTATTTGTCCAATACTGACCGATGTCGAATATGCTACCAAGCCCATCAATATATCATCCTCGGGGATACTCTTTATCGTCGTGGGATTGACTCATTTTTTCGACTCTGCCTTACAATCGAAGAAGCCAAGAAAGCTTTAAATGACTACCATTCTAGAGCCTGTGGTGGTCATATGTACGGGTATGCTACTGCCCAGAATATCTTACGAGAAGGGTATTTATGGCCTTCGTTATTTAACGATTTCATAATCGCCATCCAAAAATGCCACGCTTGCCAGACCTATAATCATAAGATAAGGTTACATCCCGCTCCTCTTCACCCTGTGGTCTCCATTACTCCCTTTGCGAAATGGGGCATCAATTTCATGACCTGTCACCCCCACTCGGTTGGGGGGCATGGATACATTATTGTAGCCATATATTATTTTACGAAATGGGCTGAGGCGATGCCGACATTTTACAATACTTGAAATATGGCAGCATTATTCATTTTCAAACACATCATAGCTCATTTTGGTGTTCCTCAGGCTATCGTCACTGATCACGGTAGCCACTTTAGAAACTTCATGATGTTTGAACTCACTGAAAATTTGGGTCTTCACCATGAAACCTCAATGCTCTATTACCCACAAGCCAACGGCCAAGTCGAAGCGATTAACAAAGTTCTCATAACTATGCTTCGACGAATGATAGGGATTCACAAAACAAGTTGGCACACAATGTTGTTTTCAGCATTGTGGTCTTACAAGACATCCGTTAAGTCTGCTACTGGGTTTACACCTTTTCGGTTAGTCTATGGTTTAGAATCCATTCTCTCGATTGAATGCGAGATACCCTCTTTAAAACTCACCGTCGAAATCCTACCAAACACTTTTGTCGAGGAAAAACCTCTGTTGTATCTCATGTGATTAGATGAAACTCAACGTGACGCTACCCTAGTCATAGAATCCCAGAAGAAACATGTCAAGGCCCAATATGACAAACATGTCAAGCCTCGCATTTTCTCCGAAGGAGATTTGGTTCTCCTCTACAAACAAGATCGAGATATGCTAGGAGCTGGAAAATTCGAAGCCATGTGGCGAGGTCCTTATATCGTTAGATGAGTTTTGGAGAAAGGAGCTTACAATTTAGTAGATTACGATGGTATCCCTTTGAGTGAACCCAAAAATGGGTTGTACTTAAAGAAGTACTACGCATAAGATCACTTGTGCATGAGTACTTGTATTTTATTGTATCATAGTTCTTGTGTGTTACTGTAGTATGTTTTTTCGTTATCTAGTCTATGCCCTTATGATACATTGTGTTTGATTTCCAGATGTCGGAGTCTTCGCTACCCCACATTGGCTTCGCTAATGGCGCTAGCCGTAGTACTCAGAACCTTTCTTCTGTTGCGTGGGTAGTTTATGCCCCTAAAAGCGAACTTATCACTCTACAAGGTGTGTGCCTCGGCCGTGCGACCAACAATGTTGATTGATGCTATCTCATTCGGTAGCCGACTCTTGGTTGTGCGACTTAATTCCCAGCTCATAGTACTACAGTTAAGTAATGTTTATGCTATTCGAAGTCCTACTTTGTTACGGGTGTATTTGCGAATTTGCCTCTTGGAATGTTATTTTGATTATATTGAGTATCAGCATATTCCTAGATGTCTAAATACATTAACTGATGCTTTAGCTAACTATGTTTTAGACATACATTTGGGTCATTTATAAATCAATCACATCACAAGTATCACACAACACCAGATAAGTCTATAGAAACCATATGTATATATAAAGATCAAAAAAAAAAATTACAAAAAGTTATGTCCGAGGACCAAAATTTCAAATTTTGAATCTCATAACTTCTACAAAGTGATGTCATGGATGACATTCATGGTAACACATGACAACCCAGGAAACCCTACGAAGCAGTCAGCCAACAGACTCTGACACCCCCACCGTATGATGTTGATAACGTCGTGGAACCTCTCCAAGAGACATGTCCAGAATGTCTGTTGTCAAACCCTCTAAGTTTTGTTCCACTGCTTCATAATCTTCAGCATCCCATCGTGGCACTGGAGCCACCTCTCCTCGTTGTTGAATAGGAGAAGTACTCAGTGGTCGATAAGGCCCCACATCTATGTCATCAAAAAAGAATTTTTGTAATTAGACCTTGGACGAACATAAAAACATTTGCATATGATAAAATTCACAAAAATATTTAAAAAGTAAAAAATGTGTGCTTCTTACCGAGATCTCCCCACTGAGCACCCTCAGGCAGGGCCAAGTTTGTATCTCCTTGGAAGTCCAACCTGGCATAGGCATAATCATTGACCATCACCATTTGTGGTCGCAACCAGTCAAAGAAGGAATCATTGTATTTGATGATTGGTCCAACTACATGCCTGGCCATGAGGTTACACCACCTCAGCATTCTCAGATCCTCTAGAGCCAGTAAACCCCACTCAACCTGCAACTTTAGCAAGGGAATCCTCTCAAGAAAGAAGGACACCAACAATGAGCCATACCCGAATTGCTTCAGGTCGCCTCTCCTGCATTTAGTCAACTACCTCTTCATGCTACGAAGGATTGCGTCTGCCTAGTTAAAGACCCAAGGCTCAGTACACTCTATGGCATACTAAAAGTATCTCTGGAGAGACATATGTGGAGAAATTCTCCCAGCCATACGAGCAATGGTGAACAAAATAGTGCGAAGGGTCAAATCCTACACCCCCCAAATGGCCACTTTTCCTTTGCTCCTTTCCGCCTCTAGAACACAATACAAATGACAGTATTCACTCATAGGAAGCCCACCACCTCGGATACCAGTCAAGATAGCGTGGTACCCATGCCATGATATTCCTATCAAGAATTAAACATCCTCAATATCCAAGGACAATGTGTGGACCCCTACGTGGAATACTTGTTGGTCCACGTCCCACATATGCATGAGGTACTCCAATAGCCTGACTTGGGCCCTCATACACGGGATCCTAAATAATTTCAAGAGACCACAGTCTTGCAAAGAGGCAACGATGCCCGAGTTATTCCCGACAATAGAATCATATTCTTCATGCTCTCTTTCACGCCATTCTAGAATCATGGTGATAGCCAAATGCCTGCATAAGACACATAAGAAGAAGGTCAGCAACTCTCTTCAACACTTGGTACATTTTTCATTGAGCAAACTTTAAAGAAACTTTTCACTTTACAGTTCTCGAAGGTTCCCCTTGGGCACAGTGCGAGGTTCTTGTAGGTGCCTTTGAGGCCACCTGCGAGAATGATGCATTCTCGTAGGTCCCATGTAGTTGGCTTGTGAGAATGCCTTAGCGCAAATTTGAGCCCTAAAACAAGCTCAAAAACATGAATTTTACTAATGAAAATTAAAAATTGAACCATGAGAAGATAGAAGGCAAGGAGCTTACCTCACTGCCAGAGACGGTTTGTCGAATGGATGCTCGTACCTTCCGCAATCGAGTGTCGAAATTCAAGGGAAAAAGAGGGGTTTTGGGCTAAAATATTGGCAAAGTTACAAGAATTATGGTAAAAAGAACTTTTACCCACTTATATTTAGTTTTACCATTTTTGTTGGTTTTTTAAAATTGTTTTATTTATTAAACCTAATGCCTAATACCCTTATGAGTGTGAATTTTGCAGACATAATGACTTCGACGTTCATACACAGGGATACAGATATTTTTTCTCTTTTTCATCGCATGTTTGAATTGTTTTTTATGGTTTTTGCACAAAACCTCGAGCTTGGTATTTGTCCGTTCTCATGCTCGAAAATACATGAGAACGCGATCGAGCACACTTTTATCACTTTTTTGGGCTCAACAAGGTTATATGAAAAAGGAACCCCCTGGAGTCCTCTTTAAGCTCTTTTCAGACTGTCTAAACATGAAAAGATTGTCGAGCAACCTTGCTATTTTCACGCTTGTTAAAGTATTTGACGAAAGCATCTGTTGAGAAATAATTTATCTCTTTTTCGGTCTCATCAAACTATTTTGCGAAAAAGAAATCGAAAGAGTTCTCTTTTGAGTGTTTTTCCAGACTCTATAATCATGAAAAACCTTCTAGTTTTTTTATCTTTGGACTTGTTAAACAAACATCAAAAAACCTATAATGGGACCGAACCACTCCTTCCTAGGGTTCGTTAAACATACTCCGAAGGACTCATCCGAAGGATGAGCTTACATCAACAAGCATACGTTATCCTCCTCAAACTTGCATAAAAATAAAGAGGTACTCGCCAGAAATGGTGGGGGGAAATTTGGGAAAGGGATGTGTTTTCATATTCATATTATTGGTAGTAAGTATCACTCTTGAACATGATACCCCCTTATTCATTATCCGAAGCCGGTTTGGGAAATCCATTTGTCTCTCATTCGATTTGCTACAAGGTCATATATTGGGTCGTCTCTAAGTCAATGCTGCCAAATCATTGGTCATGCCATTCATATGTTCAAGAGAAGTTCATATGAAACCTCTATCGAGTCAGCCATCTGTAGTTGTCCATTATCTCTGTGTCGACCTTCCCTGTGTCCAGTTCAACTTACATCATACTCTATTACGCATTCAAAATCTGCTACTCATTTCGTGTCATTGATGGGGGGATACATCAAGGCCCTCCTGTGATAAGTTTTGTTCCATCGACTCCAACTCATTATCTGGAAACAAGACTTAGAAATTATTTGGTACCTTGGAACTTGCATGCTTCAATGGACGGTTTCCTCACTTTCGACAGTGGGTTTACTGTACATTACAATACATATCAGGTCAAATTTCAATGTAGTTTAGGTTTAGGGAAACTGATCACATACTATGCCATAATATGAAACACCAACCAGTAATAGCTTTAAATTGAACACAGTAATAACGTGGCAATAAATATCATATATCTAAGTATATGATCACAAAAAGGCAACGATAATATGAAAATCCAACCAATAATAATTCTTTAAATTGAAAGCATTAATAATTTGGCAGTAATAACTAATAACTTTTTTTGCAGTGAGGTTGAGGTAATATACTAGCATATTCAATGGCTAGCCATAAGATTAGGACTTAGAATTAAAAGATCATTAATTGTTTACATTTCAATACAGCCATATGACAGCTGACAGGCACCAGTCGTGAAATTATACCTATTGGAAAAAATCAATTTATATTTGTGTAAATCACAACATAGTTTAAATGTTATTTTTTTAGTTTTTACATATATTATTTTACAATCAATTAAGTTTAAAATTTAAGATTTCTCTTCTCTCATGAATTCTGAAGCATTCGACCAATCTGTTGATTTTATAATACTCTTTATATATATGTCAATGGAGATACAAGAAGCAACGGTAGGAGGAGAAGACAGAGTAGTGGCCACTGCACATCATATTGAAAAATCTCTAGGATCCTCTGAGAACATGAAGAGAGACATGTTCACAATCCTCACATTCGAAAACTGCCTTTCCACCACGATCCATAAAAATCCCAGCAACCCCCATGGGAAATTGGCTGGTTTAGAGGCAAATTTGGATTATGTTGACCGAATAATCTCATGCCTGGACTCCAATTCATTCAACCCCTTGTGTGCATGCCCTTCACTATGGTGATCATACCCTTTGTTCTAGTTTTTCCATGTGAACATTATCAACCCCAGCTCATCACACTGTTAATATCCCCTACTATGGTTGTCCTTTCATCCTCGGGGGTTGTGGCCACCTTGGTTCTCATCCCCAACACCCAATAGATGGATTTCAAGGCCCTCATAGTTATGGATAGACAGTTGGTCGTCAGCTTATCCATTTTAATGGGGTCCCAGGGCTCATCCCACTTGTCACTGGCTAACTAGATACATTCATTTTCTACCCAATCCGCTAGCTTGTTAGTCTCTCATTTCACGTGGCTTGGACTAATGACAGGGATTTTTTGCATTAGACTGGCTACTCACTTAAGGGAGGATTTGAGACGCCAACTGTAAGAGATTTTAGAAATTGGTGACTCTTGTTGTATTCGCTTGATCATGTTGATAATCAGGAGGTAATCCCCCTCAACTATCACCTTTTGAATCCATTCTTATTTGCTATGATTAGCCCTTATTCTAGTGCTCATATCTCCACGGAATTGTTATTGTTGACACCGAGCCACCCTGTAAAGGTTCTGATACTCCCTCCTTCTTTATTGCGGAAAACCCCTCCAAATCTTGCCTTCCCTGGGTTTCCTTTTGAGGCCCCATCAAAGTTGAGTTTTATAAACTCGCGAGGAGGAGGCAACTAGCTTGAAGGCGAGATGACCTTGGAGGATGAAGGGATCAAATAGAGAGGAGTTGAGGTGTTGTTCAGAGCAAAGTCCCAGACAATTGTGTTTTCATACCGGTTGGTCTTCCAATGTTCATCATTTCAAGGTTGAGTAAATATTTTTTATTGGATGTTCTTGATGACTCTACTCCATATATTTGTTGGTGGGTGAGTATCATTCTTAAAAAATATGTCATTGCGTTCTTTCCATATTTCCCACAAAAAGAATCCTAGGATAATTCACCAGAGTCGGTTGACTATAGGGTTTTTAGCAATAGAAATTGGCCAATAGTCTCAGGAAGGAGGGATAGACTAATGGTTGTGTCTGGATCTATGAAAGAGGGATTCGCTCTGAGACCATAAAAATTATGCAAAGGGACATGAGTTAAACAGATGCTTTATGGATTCCTCCTGACAATAGCATAAAGGGCATCTTGAAGGTTTATAGAATCCCTTTTTACAAAGTTTTTCCCAAGTTGGCATATTGTTGAGAGTTAGTAGCCACAAGAAGGTTGATTCTTTCGGCCAAAGGTTTTTCTTCAAAATACACTCCCATATTGTAGTTTTGGGAAGATTTTGGTGGTCTACTGCAAACAAATAAGCCTCTTTAACTATGAAAGTACCTTTCATTGACTGACCCCAGTGGAGGCGGTCTTCCTGATTGTTGATTTTGATTTTCCTGCTAGAAAGGTCCTCCAAAAAACTATTAACAATATATTGGTCTCACGTTCCTTCCCATTTTTCTTTGAGGAGCCAATTACATCATCGATGGTGAGCATCCTCCTTGGTACAATATTGAGCTACCGTTCATTTATTTTGACACAAAATTGCTTCCTTTATCCCTTGAAGTTTATCTTGGTCGCAAAATTGCTTCCTTTATCCCTTGAAGTTTATCTTGGTCTGGCCATTTCAGATTTTGTTGTCAGGCATCTTCCCAAAAGAGAGAGTCATGTCTATTTCATATTTCCCAAAAGTAATTTTGTTGGATCAAGGATTTATTTTTCCAGGCTGAGTTCTAGATGTTGGAGCCATTCAAGGCACTTTGTAAATGGATTAATCTTCTTTCTTGTTCCTCTTTGGCATATTTGAATTTCCAAAGGCGTGCCCACTGGGATTGTTGGTTGGTAAGCCATATCCAACTTTTATTTTGTCCTAATACCTTTCCCAACAGTTCAGGGTTGTGAAGGCCCAACCCTCCTGCTAGCTTGGGTTTATAGACCGATTGCCAAGATACTAGGGCCCATTTTTTCTCTCTTTGGAGCCCCTCAAAAGAAAGGATCTGTGTTGGTTTCTCATAGCTTCAAGGATATACTTTGGGACTCTAGTGTAGGGAATTGATAAAGAGGCATTTCTTGGAGGACAGATTTGACTAGGATCAATCTGTCTGCTAGGTTGAGGGAGTTAAAGGACCAATTGTCTAGTTTCTTGGCCATTTTGGAGAGGAGGTCTTCCTAGGAAGCTTGTTTTAATGAGTTTTCAACCAAAGGGACTCCTAGATATTTAGACATTGGAAACCTAGGATCTTTGTTAGATGGAATTGAATTGTTGGAGATGTATTGAAAAAGAAGAGTTGAGGTTTTCCTTGTCTTATTGTCATTCATGAGGATTATGAAAACTTTATTAGAACTTGTTTTATTTGGAGAGCTTCTCTAATGGTTGGATTTTCCATTAGCACTGTGTCATCCACAAATTGCTAATGAGTTCCTGGTTTTTCTTCCCCATGTAGATTGAGTCCTTTCCACTTTCCTTGATCAATTGTTTCTTCAACAGATCACCCCATACATTCTTCCACTAAGATAAAGAGGAAGGTGAGGGGGGATTTACTTGTCGGATACGTCAAGAGGGGGAAAAGGCGATCGAAGGAGATCCATTGACAAGGATGGATAAGATCATAGAGGAAAGAATTGACATAATCCATCTGATCCAGGGTTGGGAGAAGCCAAAAGTGAGAATCATGCTAGAAATATAGTCCCAACTAAGGTGTTCTTAAGATTTTGACATATCTAACTTGATAATCATTCCTAGCTTGCGGGAAGTCTTTAAAGAGTGGATAAGTTCATGGGCCATGATAA
>JZKD02S0273977.1:250274-261586 GCA_000966675.3 Picea glauca
GACTGGCAGAGTTACTCACCCTGCTTTGTTGGTCTTGGTGTAGAGATTGCACGTATTATGGGGGTCGCTTGAAGGTATACCCACAATGATGAGTGGAATCCTTTCAAGTTGATTTCGGGCTAGATACACTTCCCTTGCGCATGGATCGGACTATCGACTATTTCCCCAGGCATTACTGTAGTGATTGGTAACCTTAGTGGCCTATCTCTTTAAGGTCTTTACACAAGGTGACTGTGGAGGGGCAAGTCTTCACAGTACCTAGAATAGATGTTGGCTAAACTCACTCGGGCTCCTTGGAGGGTATACCCATGTTTATGTGTGAGAGATTGCACAAGGTGACTGTGGTCATAACTTTTCCACCCTCTCTATCTCAGCCCCTTCTTACTTTGTTCCCACGACATTGAATTTCACCACCAACTTGTGTGCTCATTGTGAGAAGGTTTTGTTTGCTTGTTTACTTACTAGATTTTTAATGTGTGTTGTTTGTTTTCCCTAGTGGACTCTAGATTGGATCTTTATTTATATGGCATCATTTTCCAGAATGACCAATGAAGGAACTACTTTTCTAGGGGAGCCTTTTGTTTTTCCTTCTTACGAAAACATTGGTCCTCCTCATATTGCTACTTTGAGCCTTCTAGGTCTCATAATTGGATTACCGATATGGTTTTTTTCCACTCAGGTAATATCGAATGTAGTTAGTGCTTCAATCATAAGCACTTCCCCCCAAGAGCATCAACCTCATGTTGATCCTTCACCTTCTTTTCTTGCAAGTTCTCCTTCCGTTTCATCTTCTTCGTTGAGTGAAAGTTCTGAAGCTAGTAACTCGATGAATAAGAAGAAGAAGAAATGAAAGAATAAGAAGAATAAAAATAAACAAGGGGCAAAACATCCAACCACTGCTAAACATGTTGGAAAACAACCAGTTACTGTTAATCGTGTTGGGAGTGTTGATGATGTCAAGATCACCCAAACAACTCGTAAGCCCAATTACCCTTGCAGGCTTTGTAAGGGTAGCCATCTTCTTAAGGATTTCCCTGGTCTATCCAAGGTTATAGAAGCATCGTTTAAACACACTGACCAACCCATGTCATCAGCCTCTGAACAACATGTTGATGAACTCCCATAAACTAGTTATGATTTTGTTGGGAAGAACAAAAGTAGAGTCAAGTTCCTGTGTATGTTATGCAAAGGGATTCATCTAACTCACCTTTTCCCTCGTATGGAAAAAGCCTCAAAATTACTGGAAGACATGACTGTTTCACAGCCTCAATGTCCAGCTGCTTATCGTAAGTTTTCTCTCAACCCCCCTATAGTTGATGGAATGATCACTCTGAACCCTTCGTCGGTCAATCTGATTGATCATGTTGTCAATATGGTCACATCCTTAATTGAACTAGTTGACAAAGTGGTCATTCCGATCCCATCTTTGGTCAGTCCCACTCTTCCTCTAAAGAGTGCATGCGTGGTCGATCTGATCCCATCATCAGTCGATCCTACTCTCCCTTTAGAGAGTAAACTTGATACTACCCATGTTTTTCTTGTTAATACAAAATCTACCGTGTTGGGGGGTATTCCTCATTCTCTCGCGAAACCCCCTACAAGTAATGAGGCCATCCAAATTGATTGGGGTGTGCTAACTGGACCTCGTCTTCCCTCTCACATTCCTTTCTAGATTACAGTACAGGTTTGTGTTCGAGATGTTCCTCAGACACTAATAGATTAAGGTGTGTCCGTTAGTATTTTGTCCTTTTTTGCTTGGCAAGCTTTGGGTTTTCCTCAGCCTGTGTCGATTACGCAGAATCTATTAGCTTTTAACAGAAGAACTAGTTAAACTTTAGGGACCCTTCCTCATTTTCCTGTAACTTTTGGAGGGAAAAATCTCTTTATTGACATCATGGTAGTCCAAGACCCCTTGGATTTTGATTTACTCCTTGGGAGAGATTATGTCTATGCCATGAAATTTATTGTGTCTAATCTTTTTCGTGTGATATCTTTCCCTCACGATGGATGAGTTGTGAATGTTGATCAACTTTCATTCATTGACCCCGACTGGATTTCCTCCCTAAATGGTTCTTATATGTAGACAATATTTCCCCCACCACAGGTCAATTATGTGGCATTGTCTCCCATGGCTTCAATTTCTGATGACTTAGATCCAATAGCTGACATGGTGATCTCTTCGATAGGGTTGTTAGATCTTAATCTCTTTACTCCTACCATGACCCTCGACATGGTGTCCTTCCAGAGTGTGTTCCTTCCTTCCAGTGAAGACCTCTTGGAATCCATGACCGAGTTTTGTCCCTTAACATGGTGTCATTCCGAAGCATTGTCCTTTTGGAATCCATGATCAAGAAGAACCACTTTCAAGGATAGTTTTTGCGTCTCTGAGGAAACCTCATTAAAAAATGAAACAGAGGTATATGAGCATGATTTTCTAATTTCAAGATCGTTAAAAAATGAAACCAGACTTGAGCATGATTTTCTAATTTCAAGCTCATTAAAAAATGAAACCAGACTTGAGCATGATTTTCTGATTTCAAGCTTGTTAAAAAATGAAACCAGTTGCGAGGATAGTTTTTTGCGTCTCTGTGGTGACCTCATTAAAAAATGAAACAAAGGTTATGAGCATATTTCATGTTTTTGTGTCAATCTCATTAAAAAATGAAACAGAGGTCTGAGGATTGAACCTGGATTCATGAGCATAGTTCTTATTCCTATGTCAATCTCGTTTAAAAATGAAGCAGATTGTTCCCCCTCTCTATTCGAGTCAAGTCCCTCGTCTAGTATTTGAAGCTTCATTTGACTTGCCTTTGCAGTTGGATGAAACGAAGCTTGGGGGGGCATTTGGCTTTGGCCTCTGGAATTCATGCTGAAGTTAAATTGCTAGCTTCTTAAGCTGGGGGCTAAGTACCAACCATCCCTGTGTTATGCGTTGGGAAGTTGCAAGGATAGTTTTCTATTGTTCAAGCTTTTGTAAAAATTAAACCACTTACCTCAAGCATAGTTTCCTTTGATTCAAGCTTCCGTACAAATGAAACCAGGTCCAAGCATAGTTTTGTTTTGTTTTAAAGCTTGCATAAAAATGAAAAAAATCCCAAGATTAGTCTTTGTTCTTTCTCCTGCTCATAAATACATGAGAATAAGTTACCGAGCTTAGTTTTTGTTCTTTCTCATGCTTGTAGATACGTGAGAATGTAACCGAGTAAAATTTTATCACTTTTTCAGACTCGTAAACGTTATACGAAAAAGGAACCCCGTGGAGTTCCCTTTCAGCTCTTTTCAGACTCTCTAAACATGAAAATATTGTTGAGCAACCTTGTTCTTTTCATGCTCGTAAAAGTATTTGAAGAAAATGTTTGATGGGCGGTAGGTTGTCACTTGTTTGGTCTCATCAAACTAATTTATGAAAAGGAATTGGGAGAGTGATCTTTAAGTGTTTTTCAGACTCTTAAAATATGAAAAACCCCTAAGTTTTCTATCTTTGGACTCATTAAACAAACATCCAAAGACCCACATGGGACTGAACCACTCCTTCTTAGGGTTCGTTAACCATACTCCGAGGGAATCATCTGAAGGATGAGCTTAAATTACAAGCATATGTTATCCTCCTCAAGATTGTGTAAAAATAAAGAGGTACTCCCAAAAATGGCGGGGGGGGGGGATTGGGAAAGAAATATGTCTAAACCTGTGTTCCATGGAAGATTCACTTTTGAACATACACCCTTTCACTCACCTTGTGTCTAGGTTGGAAAATACACTCATCTCTTGATCATACTCCTCATAAGATTACCCATTGGTCTGTGATCCCTGTTGTTGAGTCAGTATTTCCAAGACAATTGTCGTGTCATCAATATGTTCAAAGAGAAGTTCAACCCGAAAAGCCTTCTGTTGCATCGGCCATTTATGTAGTCCTTAAGCCTTCTATTGTGTCGACCATCCCTGAGTCAGTCCTGAGTTATTGGTTACTTTGATCTACATCAAATCTTTTTACCCATTTCATGTCATTGATGTGGGATACATTAAGGCCCTCCTGTGATGAGTCTTTTCCTGTCGACTTCAACTCGTTATCCAGGAATTAGAATTAGAAACTAATTGGTACCTTGGAACTTGCATGCCTCAATGGCAGGTTTCCTCGCTTTCGATAGTGGGTTTTCATTATCGACCCTTGATCGAGATATTTCGTCGAGTGTTCGACCTCAGCTCATTGATTCACATTCATTGGATTGTACTAGTGTACAATGGGAGTCATTGAAATTAATGGTGATTTCCCTTACACTTGTTAATGGTATACACTAATGACTGTTAATCAAGTGGTTTCTACCATGTTCGACTTCGGCACATGTATTCACATGGTTAGATTCGTACTATAGAGTGGTGGAGATGAAGACCTTGGATCTTTTTTGACAAATTTAGGTTGCGTTGGAGTATATTCAGTTTTTACTGTTGCATAGATCCACATTGTATGTCTCATGGCTATGTTCAAATTTGAATCTTTAACACATGGATCCACAGTGTATTTTTGGTGGCTATGTTCAGATTTGAGTCATATTGGCATGGATCCATAGTGTATGTTTGGTGGCCATGACCTGTCTTACTTGACATGGATCTTCGCATGTCGGCATTTATGCTCTGAGTCATTTGTATTTTTATTATGGGAATGCCTACCTCAGTGATGATATATTATTGCACTGTATTTGCTTGTTTGTTGGCAGGTTTCCAACTGATTGTTCCTTGTTCCATACACACACTCGACAAAGTATTTCAGCTATCACTATGTTCTAACTTCATACTTTGGGGGGCTCTTTATTACACATTATTTTCATCATCCCTATGACCGTTAATGATGTAAACCTATCTATTTCCTTCAAAGGGGTCAGTGGCCTGAGTTCCTGAAGAAAGAAGGGAGAAGAACTTTTCCTGAGAAAAGAAGTTGCATTTCCCTTTGTAAAAACCCTATTAAAGAGGATTTTCACATGTTGCATTATAGCTAGGGTGCGAAAATGCTTGATTTTCGCAGGCTACACCATAGCTAGGTCGCGAAGTGTTCGCAGGTTGCTATATAGGCAGGATGCGAAAATGCTCATACGTGGGAAAAACAAGCAATTTCTCGATGCTTCTAGAAGGAGAAACTTCTATCGTGAGGTGGCATATGAATGGTTTGGATCTTACTCACTTTCATGATTTAGTGGGATCATCCTAACCTCCTCACCTTATCCTCTTCAACTTATAAAAGGAGAGGATCTCTCATGGAGAAGGTTAGCTTTTATTTTTAGAGCTTGGATTGGATTGAGCTTTGGATATTGTTAGCTTGGCTAGATGAGTCATTTTGTCAAGATAGATTGTGAATATTATCAGATCTATGCTCTCATAATTCTTGGAGTGGAAGTGTGTGGGGAATGAAGGAAAGTTGGAAGGGACCTTACGACATCAAGGCCATGGTTGTAATCTCTTTTTCACATTTAATATGATACAACAATATGATTCTTTCCTATAAAGCTTGTTGTGTTTTATTGTATGATTCCTTGATCACATACATATGTTTATATTGAGTTTATGCTATTACTATCACTTTGGTTGGTTGCATTCTTTTGCAGGTTCATCATCGTATGAGCATTGGAATGGAGCTAGGATGGAGATGGCGAGAGAAAGCGGCGTTTAAATGGTATGTCACCTATCCCTCTTTAGTTAGTGAATTCAATATCTAAAACTTAAGGAAAGCGTCATGTTCTAGTGTGTTTTTTTCTAGATGTAGGTGGATCTAGGGAGATCAGTTAGTGTTCGCACCTACCAATTTATCCCATAACACTAACCTATACCATTGGGTTCTTAGGATAGATATAATTATCCATATCCCAACCATGCTAATCATTTTCCAACTCCCGAGTGTTATTCATTCCATCCATATCAAAAATTACATCTTGGTCATGTATGATTTCTCAAAGGTCAAAAGGAAAGGTCAAATTGATAAGCCCTAAGTCAATAACCACATAAGGAAAAGAGGTGAAGAGATAAATTCAAAATCCAAATATAAATATTTAGCAATGCTCCCTCACTATGAGGCCAATGCCCCTAGTCTCTAGTTTGTCTATGAATATCTAAATAAAAGGAACTTGTTCAATAAAAAAAACATTAAAAAAAACAATTTTTAAAGGGGTAGTAATAAATAATGTTAAGGATGGTAACTCAATGTTAAGCTATCTCTAGAAGAATATTATATGTAAAAATCCTAGATAAATAAAGGTGGATGAATAAATAAATGATTGATAAGACTTGTGCATGTCTAAGACATTGAGGGTCATCACATGAACTCATTCCCCATTCCCCATTCACTTTCATCATTATTAATTATTTTTTCCTATCTTTCACCTAGGTTCTTAGGAAATATGTGTTGTCTTAGGACTTGATGCATGTATAAGGGTCAATATTGTTTCCCTTGGTAAGACTTAGAAAAATATTAAAACAACCCCCTTTTTCATGTTGTGCTAAGAGATGTCACTAAGTGCGATCAATTAATGGCTTGCTAAGAGGCTATACCCATCGCTTCAAGTGGGAATTGTGCATTGGGATACATGTATTATGCCTCAAGATCCATGACATTACATTGGAATCCATGATGCTACATTGGGATCCATGTACTCATATATGATCATATCTACATACATTGGGATCCATACCATTTTCCTTGGGATTCAAGTCACCGCATTGGGATCCATGACAGTGCATCGATCCACGAGAGGGATGCCATGTCGCCACATATTCCACATGGACCACTCAAATTCATTCTCCCTTATCAATTGGACATTTCATTCACACTTATGCATTATTTATCTCTCCTTGGACCACACATGGGAGTTATTAATTTCTTGGAGGAGTTGGTTACAAATTATGGAGGTGGTTATAGGTTGTTATTTGGACCTTGTGATGATGAGGCATCCTTTATTTTTATCTACTTGAGAAGCACCCACCTAGAGGAGGCCACACATGTCATTTATCTTGACTTTTTTACTTGGATGGCTCACACATGTGAGAGGTAATGTCATCTTCTTGAATTCGTTATTCCAGACTTGGACCTTTCCATCATTTGAGGGAGTTGGTTGGAGGATCTTTGGGAGTATTTGGACAATGTTGACTCAATCATTCACCCTCTCATGGGGAAATTTCATCTTTATTGAGGAGTGCACCTAATTTATTCTCTCCCTCTACCCCACACTTGTTGCATTTATTATTATATTTGGACCATTCTTTAGGGTCATTTGGCTCTTGGAGGGTTTTGAGGGANTTGTTGTGTTTTATTGTATGATTCCTTGATCACATACATAGGTTTATATTGAGTTTATGCTATTACTATCACTTTGGTTGGTTGCATTCTTTTACAGGTTCATCATTGTATGAGCATTGGAATGGAGCTAGGATGGTGATGGCGAGAGCAAGCGACATTTAAATGGTATGTCACCTATCCCTCTTTAGTTAATGAATTCAATATCTAAAACTTAAGGAAAGTGTCATGTTCTGGTGTGTTCTGTTCTAAATGTAGGTGGATCTAGGGAGATCGGTTAGTGTTCACACCTACCGATTTATCCCATAACATTAACCTATACCATTGGGTTCTTAGGATAGATATAATTATCCATATCCCAACCATGCTAATCATTTTCCAACTCCCGAGTGTTATTCATTCCATCCATATAAAAAATTGCATCTTGGTCATGTATGATTTCTCAAAGGTCAAAAGGAAAGTTCAAATTGATAAACCCCGAGTCAATAATCACATAAGGAAAAGAGGTGAAGAGATAAAGTCAAAATCCAAGTATAAATATTTAGCAATGCTCCCTCACTATGAGGCCAATGCCCCTAGTCTCTAGTTTGTCTATGAATATCTGAATAAAAGGAACTTGTTCGATAAAAAAAACATTAAAAAAAAACAATTCTTAAAGGGGTAGTAATAAATAATGTTAAGGATGGTAACTCAATGTTAAGCTATCTCTAAAAGGATATTATATGTAAAAATCCTAGATAAATAAAGGTGGATGAATAAATAAATGATTGATAAGACTTGTGCATGTCTAAGACATTAAGGGTCATCACATGAACTCATTCCCCATTCCCTTTCATCATTATTAATTATTTTTTCCTCTCTTTCACCTAGGTTCTTAGGAAATATGTGTTGTCTTAGGACTTGATGCATGTATAAGGGTCAATATTGTTTCCCTTGGTAAGACTTAGGAAAATATTTAAACAACCCCCTTTTTCATGTTGTGCTAAGAGATGTCACCAGGTGCAACCAATTAATGGCTTGCTAAGAGGCTATACCCATCGCTTCAAGTGGGAATTGTGCATTGGGATACATGTATTATGCCTCAAGATCCATGACATTGCATTGGGATCCATGATGCTACATTGGGATCCATGTACTCATATATGATCATATCTACATACATTGGGANCTCATTCCCCATTCCCTTTCATCATTATTAATTATTTTTTCCTATCTTTCACCTAGGTTCTTAGGAAATATGTGTTGTCTTAGGACTTGATGCATGTATAAGGGTCAATATTGTTTCCATTTGTAAGACTTAGAAAAATATTAAAACAACCCCCTTTTTCATGTTGTGCTAAGAGATGTCACTAGGTGGGACCAATTAATGGCTTGCTAAGAGGCTATACCCATCGCTTCAAGTGGGAATTGTGCATTGGGATACATGTATTATGCCTCAAGATCCATGAAATTGCATTGGGATCCATGATGCTACATTGGGATCCATGTACTCATATATGATCATATCTACATACATTGGGATCCATACCATTTTCCTTGGGATTCATGTCACTGCATTGGGATTCATGTCACTGCATTGGGATCCATGACAGTGCATCGATCCACGAGAGGGATGCCATGTCGCCACATGGACCACTCAAATTCATTCTCCCTTATCAATTGGACATTTCATCCACACTTATGCATTATTTATCTCTCCTTGGCCCACACATGGGAGTTATTAATTGCTTGGAGGAGTTGGTTACAAATTATGGAGGTGGTTATAGGTTGTTATTTGGACCTTGTGATGATGTGGCATCCTTTATTTTTATCTACTTGAGAAGCACCCACCTAGAGGAGGCCACACATGCCATTTATCTTGACTTTTTTACTTGGATGGATCACACATGTGAGAGGTAATGTCATCTTCTTGAATTCGTTATTCCAGACTTGGAACTTTCCATCATTTGAGGGAGTTGGTTGGAGGATCTTTGGGAGTATTTGGACAATGTTGACTCAATCATTCACCCTCTCATGGGGAAATTTCACCTTTATTGAGGAGTGCACCTAATTTATTCTCTCCCTCTACCCCACACTTGTTGCATTTATTATTATATTTGGACCATTCTTTAGGGTCATTTGGCTCTTGGAGGGTTTTGAGGGATTTGTTAGATGATTTTTTGTATTTTCCCATGGATTGGGTTAATGGTTTTGACCTCATAGTATTGAGATAGAATGTTGTGTTGTATTGTATTTGAGGAGGATATTCACCTATAAAAGGAAGAATCCTCCCTCATTTAAAACCATTGGATATTAATGAGAAACTTGGCTTAATATTTGTTTGAGAATCTATTTCTTTTCTTTGATAATGTTTAGTCATTTTCAAGGTTTGTATAAGCACTTTTAAAGGATTTTTTGGAATAAAAGGGCTACTAGAAGNTTATTAATTATTTTTTCCTATCTTTCACCTAGGTGCTTAGGAAATGTGTGTTGTCTTAGGACTTTATGCATGTATACGGGTCAATATTGTTCCCCTTGGTAAGACTAAGGAAAATATTAAAAATAAAAAATAAAAAATTATGTTGTGCTAAGAGATGCCACCGGGTGCTACCAATTAATGGCTTGCTAAGAGGCTAGAACCATCACTTCAAGTGGGTATTGTGCATTGACATACATGTATTATGCCTTAAGATCCATCACATTGCATTGGGATCCATGATGCTACATTTGGATCCATGTACTCATATATGATCATATCTACATACATTGGGATCCATACCATTTTCCTTGGGATTCATGTCACCACATCGGGATCCATGACAGTGCATCGATCCATGAGATGGATTCCATGTCGCCACACATGCCACATGGACCACTCAAATTCATTCTCCCTTATCAATTGGACATTTCATTCACACATATGCATTATTTATCTCTCCTTGGACCACACATGGGAGTTATTAATGCCTTGGAGGAGTTGGTTACAAATTGTGGAGGTGGTTATAGGTTGTTATTTGGACCTTGTGATGATGTGGCATACTTTTTTTTTATCTACTTGAGAAGCACCCACCTAGAGGAGGCCACACATGCCATTTATCTTGACCTTTTTACTTGGATGGCTCACACATGTGAGAGGTAATGCCATCTTCTTGAGTTCGTTATTTCAGACTTGGACCTTTCCATCATTTGAGGGAGTTGGTTGGAGGATCTTTGGGAGTATTTGGACTAAGTTGACTCAATCATTCACCCTCTCATGGGGAAATTTCACCTTTATTGAGGAGTGCACCTAATTTATTCTCTCCATATAGCCCACACTTGTGGCATTTATTATTATATTTGGACCATTCTTTAGGGTCATTTGGATCTTGGAGGGTTTTGAGGGATTTGTTAGATGATTTGTTGTATTTTCCCATGGACTGGGTTTATGTTTTGACCTCATAGTATTGAGCTAGCACATTGTGTTGTATTGTATTTGAGGAGGATATTCACCTATAAAAGGAAGAGTCCTCCCTCATTTAAAACCATTGGATATTAATGGGAAACTTGGCTTAATATATTTTTGAAAACCTATTTATTTTCTTTGTTAATGTTTAGTCATTTTCAAGGTTTTTATAAGCACTTTTAAAGGCTTTTTTTGGAATAAAAAGGTTGCTAGAAGGCCAAAGAATTAAGGGTGAAATGATCTACTTGGGAGGGTTCTCAAGGTAAGTTCTCTAACCTAACCCCTTTTATCATTTAAGTTATTGTTCATGCATTAAGGTAGGACGTCTGATGTCTCTATCCTTTTGCTTGGCCAACCTTCCAGTTCACCTTGATAGTACTAGGAAAGGTTTTCATAATGTGTTATCCTCAATCTAAATTTCATTGAGCCTCATTGACTTATATTAGTTCAAATCATGCTAACTAATTCTCAAAGAAACATATATATTTTGATCACAAGATGGTTTGAAAATAATTTTTAATTTAAGTGGAAATTGATCACTTTTATGGATGCCCTAATGCATACTTTGCTTGGAATGGTTGAAATCAATACAACATAACTAGGGTTGAAAATAAC
>JZKD02S0273977.1:272423-290774 GCA_000966675.3 Picea glauca
TTTATAGCAAAGAATTGTATTGTTGTATCATATTAAATGTGAAAGAGAGATTACAACAATGGCCTTGATGTCATAAGGTCTCTTCCAACTGTCCTTTGTTCCCCACACACTTCCACTACAATAATTCTGAGAGCATAGATCTGATAATACTCACAATCCATCTTGACAAAATGGCTCGTCTAGCCAAGCTAACAATCTCCAAAGCTCAATCCAATCCAAGCTCCATGAATAAAAGCTAACCTTCTCCATGAGAGATCCTCTCCTTTTATAAGTTGAAGAGAATAAGGTGAGGAGGTTAGGATGATCCCAGTAAATCATGAAAGCGAGTAAGATCCAAACCATTCGGATGCCACCGCACCATGGAAGTTTCTCCTTATAGAAGCATCGAGAAGATGCTCGTTTTCCCCATGTATGAGCATTTTCGCACCCTGCCTATATAGAAACTTGTGAACACTTCGTGACCTAGCTATGGTGCATCTTGCGAAAATCAGGCATTTTCGCACCCTAGCTATAGTGCAGCATGCGAAAATCCTCTTTAATAGGGTTTTTACAAAGAGAAATGCAACTTCTTTTCTGAGGAAAAGTTCTTCTCCCTTCTTTCTTTAGGAACTCAGGCCACTGACTCCTCTGAAGGAAACATATAGGTTTACATCATTAACGGTCATAGGGATGATGAAAATAATGTGTAACAGTTAATCCAAGAGATGACACACTTCTAACATAAAACATGTTCCCCAAGGTACTACAAGGAAAGTCATAAAACCATGTAATGTTATGAAATGCTACTAGGAAATCATTAGGTTTTTACCACTTTATGATGAGATAATAAGTTACATAATCATTTCCAAATAAGTATTGATACATGGAATGTCAAATGAATCAAATAGCAAACCAAGCCATACCATACAACAATGCATCTATCATCTGAGGAGTTGGCATGAAAGTGAGCTACACCATAGTTGAGCTAGCACGATCATGTTTTTGGTGGAGATCAAGAAGAACTCTATCTAGATATAGGGAATATGAGCATGACACATCATGCAAGAAACAACTTGAAACCCTTGCTAGCGTATCAAAAAATGTGTCACCCCTCATGGGGTAACATCTGGCTCCTACTCGTGGACATGCACTATGTGTGAGAATGTATGAGAACTCCATAATCTATGTAGACCTATGAGATACAAGGTTTAAAAACTTATGATACCAGTATCATCCAACATTGAATACCCCTCAAACCTGGTAATAATCCATTCAAGAAGAAGCTCGAGCAAGTTAATCCTCTTCTTTTTCCTACCATTGAGAAAGAGGTGAGAAAATTATTAGATGCCCAGATTATTATTCACTTAAGGTACTCTGAATGGTTTGCTAATTTATTTCTAGTGAGAAAGAAGAGTGGGGAAATAAGGATATGTTTTGACTTCAGGAAACTAAATAAATTCTCTTTAAAATATAACTACCCCTTGCCCAATATGGATCATATATTGCAGAAAGTAGTGGGGGAAAAACATATATCCATGATGGATGGATTTTCAGGATACAACCAAGTGGCCATGCACCTAGATGACAGAGAGAAGAGAACCTTCACAACACCATGGAGGACTTTCATGTATGACAAAATGCCTTTTGGTCTGATAAATGTAGGAATGACTTTTAAGGGAGATATGGACATTTCTTTTGTGGGTGAGAGAGACAAGTTCATTGTCATATACCTTGATGACATGACTATTTTCTCCATGATAGATGAAGATCACATCAAGCATTTAAGGCAAAATTTTGTGAAGTGTGGGAATTTTGTGTTATCCTTGAATTCCCAAAAGTCTTATTTTTCTATGGAACAAGGAAAGATCATTGGAAATATAGTATCCAAAGAAGGGGTGAAGATAGATCTAAAAAGGGTGGAGGTGATCAAACAAATTGCTCAGACTATGAACAAGAAAGAAGTACAATATTTCCTAAGTAAAATAGGCTTTCTAATAAGGTTTGTTCCCAATTTCACTAAAATGGTGAAGCATATTATCGAGATGTTGAAAAAGGACCATGAAGCCAAGTGGATAACTGAAGCCAAATAATCTTTCCAACAGATCAAGGAAGCCTTGGGAGAGTCTCCAATTCTGATCAACCTGAATTATGATAAGGATTTTCTCATTTTCTCTTTTGCATCAACACATATGATAGTTGTTGTGTTGTTTCAAAAAAACATAAAAGACCAAGAGCAGCCCATAGCCTTTTTTAGCAAGGCCCTGAGAGATGCTGAGATGAATTATAATAGCATGGAAAATCAGGCTTATGCATTAGTCAAAGAATTACATGCTTTCATATATTATATACTGCACTCTAATATATTGGCTTATGTACCTACCAATACTATAATGGAAATTCTCACACATCCTATCAGTGAGGGAAGAAGAGGTAAATGGATTTCTAAGATTTAATAGTATGACGTGGAGATGAACCCCGCAAAGCTAGTAAAAGGACAAGGAATATCCAAGCTGTTGGATGAGTCTAGCTACAAAGTCTTAGACTTGAATGTAATTTCAACAAACCTCGTAGCAACATAGTCTGAAGAGGATGAAACACAAGAACCATCCTTCAAGGTAAGTGCAAAATTTTCTCAATCTGATTGGTATAAATACATCATATTTTACTTGCAAAACTTTAGCTTCTCACCAGCATGGGATAAATCCAGAGCTAGGTATATTAAGATTAAGTTTATAAAGTATTGCATTTTGGGGGAATTTTTTTTTAGGAAGGACTCTCGGGGAATATTACTAAATTGCCTCACTAAAGAAGAAATTGAGGGCATAATAATTGAGTTTCATAAGGGTCTATGTGGGGGTCAACATGCTTAGATATCCACCACATACAAGATCCTTAGAGCTAGGTATTATTGACCCTCCTTATTTTCTAATGTAAATAGTTTGGTTCGAGCATGTGTAGAATGTCAAATGTTTGCAAGAAAGCATAAGTTGTTTCCCCTCCCACCAAAACCAATCAAAGTTGAGACACCTTTTCAGCAATGAAGATTATAATTCATTAGCAATATTAATCCAAATTCAAGCGGACAACAAAAATGGATTTTGATAGCCACATATTATTTCACAAAATGGGTAGAGGCCATACCTACAAGGGCAACCACCAATACAATCATCATTAAATTCCTAGAGGAAAACATCTTGGCCAGATTTGGGTCCCCAAGAAATATCATTGTTGATAGTGCTCATGCCTTCAACTCTAACAAATTGATTAATTTTTGTTAGGACTATAACATAGATCTAGGATACTCTACTTCCTACTATCCATGGGGAAATGGTTTGGATGAATCCTCCATTAAGAACCTTATCAATATTATCAAGAAAATGTAATCTCAAAACAAGAATGCATGGGACTCCCACCTGAAATAATTTGTTCGGGAAGACAAAGTTAGCATCAAGAGGGCCATTGGAACTTCCCCTTTTCAGATGGTGTATGGATTGGAAGTTGTTTTCTCCATTCATCTCAACCTCCATGTGATGAAAATACTTCAATATGAGGAGACACAATCGAATGACATGTAGAGAATAATTAATCAACTAATTGAAGTCCAACAGGTAAGAGAACAAGTTTAGATAAAGTCCCAATCTCATCAAGAAAGAATAAAGGAAATATTTGATAAAAGGACCAAATAAATAAATTTCATGGCAGGGGATTTGGTCCTGAAATGGGATGCCCGAAGGGAAGCTAAAGGGAAACATGAAAAGTTTCCCTAGGTTGATTCGTCTGAATCGAATATGCAACTCACCAAGGAAGATACACCTCATATGCTCGGATTTGTGTGTACCTTGATGTTTCGAAGGTGTTGCTTGCTTCCATCATCTCAAGATATCAGGAGACAAAATGGATTCAAACAATTGACTATGAACATATTTTGTTTCAATGCCGCAAATTTCATGTCCATGATCATATTTTCAGGGATTTTACTTTGAATAAACCGATGGACCAACCCAAATCTTAGCAAGGAAAGGATGCAGACGAATTTGAAAAGGTCCCCTCCAAAATAAAGATTCTAAGAAAAACAATGCCACAAAAAAATCCAAAGGGCCCTTGCACTAGTAACAACTTCAAAAAACTGGCGAACATTGAGGATCAACATCCAGAAAATTAGAAGGAGGAGTAGCAGACCTTGCCAGAGCAAGTACAAAACCAGCCTCCACATCTCGTATTAATCCTTTGGAAAGAAATGCTGAAGACCTACATAAAAGAAACCTCTCAATTAAAGACCTAGATGAAGAAACAATGACRAATGAAGAAAATAAAGTAGATATGGAAGAGGGTGAAGAAATGGAAATCGAAAAAATAGATTTACAAAGCATAGCTACCACCTGTGAAAGGAAAGAATCACACTCTATCCCAAAGAAACATATCCAACTCCTGAAATCAACACTTCTCGAATCTAAACATAAGGAAAAAGTAGTGGCAACATAGAAAGGTAAGCATACTATTTTTTCTACTTTAGGCATCAAGAATTCCCCATCCAAGGAAGAGATTAAATCCACTAAATAAGATATGAAGAGAGGTCAACATTGTAATAAACAGTTTCTCCAAGAATTAGGAGAAATCCTTCTCAATTCGGGTCAAATTAAGAGTATGGGGAGAAAATTCTCCTCTCAACCCCATCAATTTCAATGAAAGTAATCTCCTGGAATATTAGAGGTTCCAATTGCCCAAGAAAACATAGAACCTTGAAGACTCTAATCATTGAATAAAAACCCTTAGTCTTGATGCTCCATGAAACCAAATGCTCTTTTGAATCTCTTGACAAAATAGCCTCCAAATGTTGGCGAGGATGGAAATCTAAAATTACCGATGCAGAAGGAGCCTTTGAAGGTTTCCAAATCCTATGGCTCCCCTCATATATAATCCTCAACCATTTCTTCTCTACTAGACACTCTCTTACATCTAATTTATAGCAAGTAGGATCAACCCAAGTAAGTGTCGACACCAACGTCTATAACCCTTAGACTCTCCTGGACAAAATATCCTTTCTAAATTACTTACTTAACCTTAAATCCTTAACTTCTGACATCCCTTGGATTATGGAAGGTGATTTCAGCCGAATTTCCACTCTTTCAAAAAATTAGGGAGGGATCAAACATCTGGACCAAGACTCAGATCGCTTTACACTTGATCAATCCCCAGGCCCTGATGGTTTTACAATTGACTTTTTTCATGCTTGTTGGTCTGTGATCAAACAATATGTTCTGAAAGTAGTTGAAGACTCTAGAAAATTATTCAAGATCCTCCCTGCCTTCAATTCAACCTTTCTAACTTTGATCCCAAAAGAGGACAAGGTCGAAGACCCTAGTAAATTTAGGCCTATATCTTTTTGCAATGTGATCTACAAAATTATTCCAAAGATATTTCCAACTGCCTTAAGCCTCTCCTTCCCCTCCTTATCTCTCAAGAGAAATCAAGTCTTGTGGAAGGTCGTCAGATTCTAGACAAGGTTATCATGGCCCATGAACTTATACACTCTTTAAAGAATTCCCGCAAGCTAGGACTGATTATCAAATTAGATATGTCAAAATCTTAAGAACACCTTAGTTGGGACTATATTTCTAGCATGATTCTCGCTTTTGGATTCTCCCAACCCTGGATCAGATGGATTATGTCAATTCTTTGCTCTGTGATCTTCTCCATCCTTGTCAATGGATCTCCTTCAACTGCCTTTTCCCCCTCCTGAGGTATCTGACAAGGAAATCCCCCCTCACCTTCCTCTTTATCTTAGTGGAAGAATGTATGGGGTGATCTGTTGAAGAAACGGTTGATCAAGGCAAGTGAAAAGGACTCAATCTACATGGGGAAGAAAAACCAGGAACTCATTAGCAATTTGTGGATGACACAGTGCTAATGGAAAATCCAACCATTCGAGAAGCTCTCCAAATAAAACAAGTTCTAATAAAGTTTTCAGAATCCTCATGAATGACAATAAGACAATGAAAACCCCAACTCTTCTTTTTCAATGCACCTCCAACAATTTAAGTCCATCTAACAAAGATCCTAGGTTTCCAATGTCTAAATATCTAGGAGTCCCTTTGGTTGAAAACTCATTAAAACAAGCTTCCTAGGAAGACCTACTTTCCAAAATGGCCAAGAAACTGGACAATTAGTCCTTTAACTCCCTCAACCTGGTAGACAGATTGATCCTAGTCAAATCCATCCTCCAAGAAATGCCTCTTTATCAATTCTCTACCTTAGAGGCCCTGAAGTATATCCTCGAAGCTATGAGAAACCTGCACAGATCCTTTCTTTTGGGGGGCTCCAATGAGAGAGAAAATGGGCCCTAGTATCTTGGCAATTGGTCTATAAACCCAAGCTAGCAGGAGGGTTGGGTCTTCACAACCTTGAACTATTGGGAAAGGTATTAGGAGAAAATAAAAGGTGGATGTGGCTTTCCAAACAACAATCCCAGTGGACATGCCTTTGGAAATTCAAATATGCCAAAGAGGAACAAGAAAGAAGATTAATCCATTTGCAAAGTGCCTTGAATAGCTCCAACATCTAGAACTCAGCCTGGAAAAATAGATCCTTGATCCAACAAAATTACTTTTGGGAGATATCAAACAAACATGACTCTCTCTTTTGGGAAGATGCCTGAAAACAACAACTGAAATGGCCAGACCAAGATAAACTTCAAGGGATAAAGGAAGCAATTTTGCGACCAAGATAAACTTCAAGGGATAAAGGAAGCAATTTTGCGTCAAAATAAATGAACGATAGCTCAATATTGTACCAAGGAGGAGGCTCACCATCGATGATGTAATTGGATCCCCAAAGATAAATGGGAAGGAACGTGGGACCAAGATATTGTTAATAGTTTTTTGGAGGACCTTTCTAGTAGGAAAATCAAAATCAACAATCAGGAAGACCGCCTCCGCTGGGGCCAGTCAATGAAATTTACATTCATAGTTAAAGAGGCTTATTCGTTTGTAGTAGACCACCAAAATCTTCCCAAAACTACAATATGGGAGTTTTTTTGGAAGAAAAACCTTTGGCCAAAAGTTTCAACCTTCTTGTGGCTACTAACTCTCAACAAGATGCTAACTTGGGAAAAACTTTGTAAAAAGGGATTCTATAAACCTTCAAGATGCCCTCTATGCTACTGTCAGGAGGAATCCATAAAGCATATGTTTAACTCATGTCCCTTTGCATAATATTTATGGGCTCAGAGTGAATCCCTCTTTCGTAGATCTAGACACAACCATTAGTCTATCCCTCCTTCCTGAGACTATTGGCCAATTTCTATTGCTAAAAACCCTATAGTCAACTGACTCTGGCGAATTCTCCCAGGATTCTTGTTGTGGGAAATATGGAAAGAACACAAAAAAATATTTTTTAAGAATGATACTCACCCGCCAACAAATATATGGAGCAGAGTCATCAAGAACATCCAAGAAAAAATCTTTACTCAACCTTGAAATGATGAACATTGGAAGACCAACTGGTATGAAAACACAATTGTCTGGGACTTTTCCCTGAACAACACTTCAACTCCTCTCTATTTGATCCCTTCATCCTCCAAGGTCATCTCGCCTTCAAGCTAGTCACCTCCTCCTCGCAAGTTTATAAAACTCAACTTTGATGGGGCCTCAAAAGGAAACCCAGGGAAGGCAAGATTTGGAGGGGTTTTCCACAATAAAGAAGGAGGGATTATCAAAACATTTACAGGGTGGATGGGTGTCAACAATAAAAATTCCATGGAGATCTCAACACTGGAATAAGGGCTAATCATAGCAAAGAAGAATGGCTTCAAAAGGTGTTAGTTGAGGGGGATTACCTCCTTATTATCAACATGATCAAGCAAATACAACAAGGGTCGCCAATTTCTAACATCTCTTACAGCTGGAGTCTCAAATCCTCCCTTGAGTGAGTAGCCAGTCTAATGCAAAACATCCCTGTCATTAGTCCAAGCCATGTGAAATGAGAGACTAACAAGCTAGCGGATTGGGTAGAAAATGAATGTATCTAGTTAGCCATTGACAAGTGGGATGAGCCCTAGGACCCCATTAAAACAGATAAGCTGACGACCAACTGTCTATCCATAACTATGAGGGACTCGAGATCCATGTATTGGGTGTTGGGGATGAGAAACAAGGTGGCCACAACCCCCGAGGATGAAAGGACAACCATAGTAGGGGATATTAATAGTGTGATGAGCTGGGGTTGAGAATGTTCGCATGGAAAAACTAGAACAAAGGGTATGATCACCGTAGTGAAGGGCATGAACACAAGGGGTTGAACGAGTTGGAGCCCTGGCATGAGATTATTCGGTCAGCGTAGTCCAAATTTGCCTCTAAATATGCCAATTTCCCATGGGGGTTGCTGGGATTTTTATTGCTCGTGGTAGAAAGGCGGTTGTCAAAGGTGAGGATTGTGAACATGTTTCTCATCATGTTCTCAGAGGATCCCAGAGATTTGTCGATATGATGTGCAGTGGCCACTACTCTGCATTCTCCTCCTACCGTTTCTTCCTGTATCTCCATTGATGTATATATAAAGAGTATTATAAGATCAACAGATTGATCGAATGCTTCAGAATTCGTGAGAGTAGAGAAATCTTAAATTTTAAACTTAATTGATTGTAAAATAATATATGTAAAAACTAAAAAAATAACTTTTAAACTAAACTATGCTTTACACAAATATAAATTGATTTTTTCCAATAGGTATACTTTCACGACTAGTGTTTGTCAGCTGTCATCTGGCTATATTGAAATGTAAACAATTAATGATCTTTTAATTCTAAATCCTAATCTTATGGCTAGCCATTGAATATGCTAGTCTATTACCTCAACCTCACTGCAAAAAAAGTTATTAGTTATTACTGCCATATTATTAATGCTTTCTATTTAAAGAATTATTATTGGCTGGCTTTTCATATTATCGTTTTCTTTTTGTGATCATATACTTAGATATATGATATTTATTGCCACATTATTACTGCGTTCAATTTAAAGCTATTACTGGTTGGTGTTTCATATTATGTCATAATATGTGATCAGTTTCCCTAAACCTAAACTACATTGAAATTTGACCTGATATGTATTGTAATGTACAGTAAACCCATTGATGAAAACCCATTGTTGAAAGCGAGGAAACCTGCCATTGAAGCATGCAAGTTCCAAGGTACCAAATAATTTCTAAGTCTTGTTTTTGGATAATGAGTTGGAGTCGACGGAACAAAACTCGTCATAGGAGGGCTTTGATGCATCCCCCATCAATGAAACAAAATGAGTAGTAGATTTTGAAGGCGGAACAAAGTATGATGTAAGTTGAACTAGACATAGGGAAGGTCGACAGAGAGAATGGACAACTGCAGATGGTAGACTCGATAGAGGTTTCAGCTGAAATTCTCTTGAACATATGAACGACACGACCAATGATTTGGTAGCATTGACTCAGAGACGACCCAAGATATGACCTTGTAGCAAATCGAATGAGAGACAAATGGATTTCCCAAACCAACTTCGGAGAATGAATAAGGGGGTGTCATGTTCAAGAGCGATACTTATTGTCAATAATATGAATATGAAAACACATCCCTTTCCCAAATTTTCCCCCACCATTTCTGGTGAGTACCTCTTTATTTTTACGCAAGTTTGAGGAGGATAACATATGCTTGTTGATGTAAGTTCATCCTTCGGATGAGTCCTTCGGAGTATGTTTAACGAACCCTAGGAAGGAGTGGTTCGGTCCCATTACAGGTCTTTTGATGTTTGTTTAACGAGTCCAAAGATAGAAAACTCGAAGGTTTTTCATGATTATAGAGTCTGGAAAAACACTCAAAAGAGAACTCTCTCAGTTCCTTTTTCGTAAAATAGTCCGATGAGACCGAAAAATAGATAAATTATCGCTCAATAGATGCTTTCTTCAAATACTTTAACGAGCGTGAAAATAGCAAGGTCGCTCGACAATCTTTTCATGTTTAGAGAGTCTGAAAAGAGCTTAAAGAGGACTCCAGGGGGTTCCTTTTTCAGATAACCTTGTTGAGCCCGAAAAAGTGATAAAAGTGTGCTTGATCGCATTCTCATGTATTTTCGAGTGTGAGAACAGACAAAGACCAAGCTCGAGGTTTTGTGAAAAAACCATAAAAAACAATTCAAACATGCGATGAAAAAGAGAAAAAATACATGTATCCCTGTGTATGAACATCGAAGTCATTACATCTACAAAAGTCGCACTCATAAGGGTATTAGGCATTAGGTTTAATAAATGAAACAATTATAAGAAACCAACAAAAATGGTAAAATTAAATATAAGTGGGTAAAAGTTCTTTTTACCATAGTCATTGTAACTTTGCCAATATTTTAGCCCAAAACCCCTCTTTTGCCCTTGAATTTAGGCGCTCAATTGCAGAAGGTACGAGCATCCATTCGACGAAGCGTCTCCGGAAGTGAGGTAAGCTCCTTGTCTTCTATCTTTTGATGGCTCAATTTTTAATTTTCATTAGTAAAATTCATGTTTTTGAGCTTGTTTTAGGGCTCAAATTTGCGCTAAGGCATTCTCACAGGCCAGCTACATGGGACCTGCAAGAATGCATCATTCTCACAGGTGGCCTGAAAGGCACCCGTGAGAACCTCTCATTGTGCCCAAGGGGCACCTGCGAGAACCGCAAAGTCAAAAGTTTCTTTAAATTTTGCTCAATGAAAAATGTACTAAGTGTTGAAGAGAGTTGTTGACCTTCTTCTTATGTGTCTTATGCAGGCATTTGGATATCACCATGGTTCTAGAATGGGGTGAAAGAGAGCATGAAAAATATGATACTATTGCCGGGAATAACCCGGGCACCATTTCCACTTTGCGAGACTATGGTCTCCTGAAATTATTTCAGATCCCAGGTATGAGGGCCCAAGTCAGGCTGTTGGAGTACCTCGTGCATATGTGGGACGTGGACCAACAAGTATTCCACGTAGGGGTCCACACATTGTCCTTGGATATCGAGGATTTTTACTTATTGACAGGACTATCATGGTGTGGGTACCACGCTAGCTTGACTAGTAGTCGATGTGGTGGGTTGCCTATGAGTGAATATTGTCGTTTGTACTGTGTTACAGAGGCGGAAAGGAGCAAAGGAAAAGTGGCCATTTGGGGGGTGCAGGATTTGACCCTTCACACTATTTTGTTCACCATTGCTCATATGGCTGGGAGCGTTGCTCCACATATGGCTCTCTAGAGCTACTTTTAGTATGCCATAGAGTGTATTGAGCCTCGGGTCTTTAACTAGGTAGACACAGTCCTTTGTAGCGTGAAGAGGCAGTTGACTAAATGCAGGAGAGGCAACCTGAAGCAATTTGGGTACGGGTCATTTTTGGTGTCCTTATTTCTTGAGAGGGTTCCCTTGATAAGGTTGCAGGTTGAGTGGGGTTTACCAGCTCCAGAGGATCTGAGAATGTTGAGGTGGTGTAACCTCATGGCCAGGCATTTAGCTGGACCAATCATCAAATACAATGATTCCTTCTTTTACTGGTTACGACCACAGATGTTGATGGTCGATGATTATGCCTATGTCGGGTTGGACTTCCGAGGAGATCCGAACTTGGCCCTACCTGAGGGTGCTCATTGGGGAGATCTCAGTAAGAAGCACACATTTTTTACTTTTTAAATGTTTTTGTGAATTTTATTATATGAAAATGTTTTTCTGTTCGTCCAAGGTCTAATTACAAAAATTCTTTTTTGATGACATAGACGTGGGGCCTTATCGACCACTGGGTACTTCTCCTATTCAACGACAAGGAGAGGTGGCTTCAGTGCCATGATGGGACGCTGAAGATTATGAAGCAGTGGAACAAAAATTAGAGGGTTTGACAAGAGACATTCTAGACATGACTCTTGGAGAGGTTCTACGACGTTATCAGTGTCATACGGTGGGGGTGTTAGAGTCTTTTGTCCGACTGCTTCATAGGGTTGCCCGGGCAGTCATGTGTTACCGTGAACGTCATCCATGATGTCACTTTTTAGAAGTTATGAGCTTCAGATTTTGAAATTTTGGTACTCGGACAAAACTTTTTGTAAAAAACGTTTTTGATCACTATATATACATATGGTTTCTACCGGCTTATCTAGTTTTGTGTGATACTTGTGATGTGATTGATTTATAAATGACCCAAATGTATGTCTAAAACATAGTTAGCTAATGCATTAGTTAATGTATTTAGACATCTAGGAATATGTTGATACTCAATATAATCAAAATAACGTTCCAAGAGGCAAATTTGCAAATACACCCATAACAAAGTAGGACTTCGAATAGCATAGACATTACTTAACTGTAGTACTACGAGCTGCGAATCGAGTCGCACAACCAAGCGACGGATACCAAGTGAGATAACATCAATCAACAATTCGATAACGATGCTATACTATGCAATATTGTTGGTCGCACAGCTGAGGCACACACCTCATAGAGTGATAAGTTCGCTTGTAGGGGCATAAATTGCCCATGCAGTAGAAGCAAGGTTCTGAGTACTATGGCTCGTGCCATCAGTGAAGCCAATGTGGGGTAGCGAAGACTCCGACATCTAGAAATCAAACACAACGTATCATAAAGGCAAAGACCAAATAACGAAAAAACATACTATAGTAACACGCAATAAGTATGATACAATAAAATACAAGTACTCGTGCACAGGTGATCTTATGCGTAGTACTTCTTTAAGTACAACCCATTTCTAGGTTCACTCAAAGGGATACCATCGTAATCTACTAACTCGTAGGCTCCTTTCTCCAAAACTCGTCTAATGATATAAGGACCTCGCCACATGGCTTCGAATTTTCCAGCTCCTAGCATATCTCGATCTTGTTCGTAGAGGAGAACCAGATCTCCTTCAGAGAAAATGCGAGGCTTGACATGTTTGTCGCATTGGGCCTTGACATGTTTCTTCTGGGCTTCTATGACTAGGGTAGCGTCGCATCGAGTTTCATCTAATCGCATGAGATACAACATACGTTCTTCCTTGGCAGAAGTGTTTGGTAGGAGTTCGACGGCTAGTTTTAAAGAGGGTATCTCGCATTCAATCGGGATAATGGCTTATAAACCATAGACTAACCGGAAAGGTGTAAACTCAGTAGCAGATTTAACGGATGTACTATAAGCCCATAATGTTGAAAACAACATTGTGTACCAACTTGTTTTGTGAAAACATATCATTCGTCGAAACATGGTTATGAGAAATTTGTTAATCGCTTCAACTTGGCCGTTGGCTTGTGGGTAATAGGACGTTGAGTTTTCATGGCGAAGACCCAACTTTTCAGTGAGTTCAAACATCATGAAGTTTCTAAAGTGGCTACTGTGATCAGTGATGATAGCCTGAGGAACACCAAAACGAGCTATGATGTGATTGAAAATGAAGAATGCTGCAGTCTTTCAAGTATTTTCAAATTTCGGCATCGCCTCGACCCATTTCGTAAAATAATCTATGGCTACAATAATGTATTCATGCCCCCCAGCTGAGTGGGGGTGAAATGTCATGAAATCAATGCCCTATTTCACAAAGGGACCAAAAGAGACCACAGAGTGAAGAGGAGCGGGATGTGACCGTATCTTATGATTATAGGTCTGGCAAGCGTGGCATTTTTGGACGACGATTATGCAATCGTTAAATAAAGAAGGCCAAAAATACCCTGCTCGTAAGATCTTTTGGTCAGTAGCATACCCGGACATATGACCACCACAGGCTCTAGAGTGGCAGTCATTTAAGGATTTCTCAGCGTCTTCGAACATAAGGCAGAGTTGAAAAACTGATTCAATACTAGGACGATAAAGAGTATCCCCGAGGATAATATATTGACGGGCTTGGTAGCGTATTCAACGCCGATTAGTACTGGACAAATTAGGCCGGAAAGTATGGGTTTGGATATATATGATGATATCGCCATACCAAAGATCATCAAAACTAATTAGGAAAAGGGATTCATCAGGTAATGAATCGGCTGCTACATTTTCCGTTTTAGAGTAGGGAAAGTCGCATATCAACTTGGCAAACACTAAGGACTTCTTGGACTTGGCTCATTCGAATTCCAAGTCAAACTCCTGGAGTATCACGATCCATTTGGAGTATTTTCCCCCTAGCAATTGACGTGTGAGGATGTGCTGCATAGGGTTGCAGTTAGAAATCACCGTAGTCTTGCGAGAGAGGATATAGTGCCAGAAGCGTTGAACTGCTTGAACGCCTGCCAAGGCTAGTTTTTTGACATGTAAATACTTGGTTTCGGTAGGCGTTAGACTTCGACTCAAGTAATAGATAACATGAGAATCATGAGAATCATCCTCTTGGACGAGAACCATAGCGATGGTGTAATCCGAGGCTGTGAGGTAGAGGAAATAATCACGACTGTAATCGGGGGGGGAAGAGGAGCGGAGCACGTGTCAGGGATAGTTTCAAATATTCAAATTATTTGTTTGTGATGGTATCCCATACGAAATCAGACCCCTTTTTGAGGAGTCGGGTAAATCCAAGAGTTATCTCGACATAGTTCAGGATGAAACGATGAAGAAAGTTTGCTTTCCCTTGCAAACTTTGTAACTGGCGAAGTGTAGAAGGAGGAGGGACATTGAGAATCGCCTCGACCTTTAAAGGATCTAACCTAATCCCTTGACACGAAACAATAAACCCCAGAAGTCGACCGGATTCCACACAGAAAACGCACTTGTGAGGATTCAAGTGTATATGGTAAAACCGACAGCAGATGAAAATGGCTCAGAGGTGGATTGGATGATCGACTCGATGCATGGAATGAGCGGGTAAGTCATCAAGATATCGTTGCACGATGTGCTTGATATCATGGAAGGCATAAGACATAGTGCGTTGAAAAGTTGCGCCAACGTTATTTAGATCGAAAGGGAGTTTTCGATAGGCGAAAGTGCCCCAAGGACAAATGAAAGCGGTTTTGTGTTGATCCGTGGGAACAATATTGATTTGATTATATCCGGAGAAACCATCCATAAAGGAGAAGATTTTGCTTCCAAAGCAATTGTCGACAATCTGATCGACGAAAGGGGTAGGAAAGTTTTCTTTGGGACAAGCTTTGTTAATATCCCTATAATCAACGTATAAGCGGACTGTGCCTTGTTTCTTGTCACTCGGGACAAGATTGAAACCCAGTCAGTGAGGGCCACCGGGTAAATAAATCCATCTTTGAGAAGTTTCTCGACTTCAAGCTTGATAGCAACCACTTTACGTGGGTGAACTGGATGAAGGCATTGCCGGATGGGTTTAGCATCTGGGTATGTATTAATCTCATGTATCACAATGTCGGGGTCAATACCTGGAATTTCTTCATAGATCCAGGAAAAGAAGTCACGAAATTCTTTGAAAAGTGACGTGTAGGTGATGATTTCATCAGAGGAACATGAAGCTCCGATATGCACATTTTTGACAATTCCAGGTTTGATGGATATGTTGAGGGGAATAGTGGGTGAGATATTGCTTAAGTTCCCTTAGGAAAACACATCATGTGTGGACTTGGGAATAGTTGAAATGACGACAACGATCGACGAGGTCGAGATCCGTTGGTAGTTCTCGATGGTGTGTTGCTCCAGGAAGAGGATGGAACGGTGTTGTCCATCGTTCCAAGGGGTGTCTTCCATGATAGACATAATCACCTCGTCCATGGGAAAAATGACGAGGAAAGTCTCTGGAGATAAATCACCAAGAGAGGGGGTAGAAGAGGTTGTCGATTGAATGGCATGATAGGCAGATTCGACTGAACTCAAAGGCATTGCGTCGCCATAATGAAGATGATCACCAGGGTCGAGTACCATCCATGGGTCGTGAGACGCAGGGGTTCCGTGAATTGAGGTGGAGATCATGTTGATTGAAGCGATAGACGAGTGTGGAACATCAGGTGGTGGAATGGGGAAAGTACCCATTAATGAAGAGTCTTTGAGAAGACCTACACCGATGTTCTCATAACCGGGGGGGGGTTTGGCGATAAATGATATGTTTCCAATACACGTATATGAGTTAAAGAAGGATAATTAGTCGACGGTAATGACCTTTCCTTGATGTGGGAAATGAACAACATGAAAAAGAGTCGACACAACTGCATGCATGGAATCGATCCAGCTATGGCCAAGCAGAAGATTGTAATCGAGAGGAGCGTCAAAGAATTCCACTTTGACTTGGATCATTTTTCCTTCTAGCGTGATTGGCATCGAAGGAAGGACACCGTAGGGATTAAAACCAGAGCCATTGAAGGCTTTGAGGGTGTTATGGGATCCAGTCAAAGAGGGAGAGCCGATGGCTTTCCAGCAGGTAACATACATGACACATGTCGAGACACCCTCGTCGATAACGATTTGACAAATGTTTTTTTCGAAGACAATCACTTGGATTTGGAATGCGAGTTGAGGGGGTAACCTTGGAATATGGTCTTCCAAGTCAAAAATTATTAAATTTGCGTCCGTCGAGTCGATTCCACCGATAGCTTTTAACAGTGCCTTCCGTTGTGTAGGACAAATTTGAAGGACTTCGAGGGCTGACATTGTGGAAGGTTCTTGGGCCAGGTCTTCAACAATGTTGTAGTTCTGGGCAGCACGAGCATGAGGATTGAAAGTCAATTTTTGCATGACGCCCTTTGGAGGGGGGCGAATAATTGTTTCAAGGCTCGGTCGTTCAAGATGAAGAGGACCATTGGTAGGTGGAGTCGCAGGAGAGGGTTGGACCAATGAAGGAGGTATATCATCAACCTTCTCTTTCGAGGGAGAATAATATTTGGCTCGAGTGGTAAGTGCGATGTCATTCTTCTTTGAATCGCCAGTACACATAAGTACATAGGATGTAGTGGAAGGGGAAGGTTGGTCATGAATGACCAATTGGGCCTGTTGTTGAGAGGGGAAGGTTGGGATAAAACGGCCAGAGTGGGTGGTTTTGGGGATCCTTGAAGGAACTTAGTAACATCAACGCATCGTGGACAATCCTTCGTGTAGTGATCATCACCACATATAAGACAAGGGTATCGAGGTTTGCGCTTATCCCTATCGTCAATAGGCAGAGTTTTGGGTTTCTCTGCTTGTGAAGTATTTTTGTCCTCCTTATTCTTACCCTTTCCCTTTCTGGATTTGTTTTTACCGGCTGGGGTAGATTGAACTGCATTTACCTCAGAAGTCTTACTGGTGGGAGGGGTAGGAGATGGAGCATTTTGAACATTAGAAGAAACGGGTTTGGGGTTGTTGCTTGAGGTAGAATGTCGTTGGGCATGGAAAGTGCCAATCACACCGTCGGCTGCATGAGAAGTAGCTGGAGTAGTTCAAGTGGAGAAAGTGGAAGGACGAGGTACATCAGGGAGTAAGTCATAAAGAGTAACCGTTTGTGAGTAAACGAGGTCAAGGTATTGATCACAAATTATGGCATGTTCTTCTGTGACAACTCCACTCATGGTGATGTCCCAACTGATGTTGTTCACAAATGATTTTGTGAACCACTCTGCCAGCAACTAATCGGGAAGTTTGAGTTTGATGAGACGTCGTCTCCATCGCCACTCATGAATGTGATCGGATATATGAGTGGATTTGTTTTGTTTGAAAGAACTCAAAATCTCAGTCCCCTTTTCATAACGGATCGGTAACTGGTAGTGGGTAAGGAAAGCCATAGCTAGGGTGTTAAAGTTGGCGAAGAAACCTCGCGGTAATTCTATATACCACTTCGTGGCAGAACCTGTGAGAGTTCTTTGAAAAAGACGTAAACGAATAGAGTCATCCATCAAGGAGTTGGATGAGCACTAGAGGTGAAAATTCATGATGTGATTGTTTGGGTCCTCTCCCTCTTTTCCATTGAATTTGGGGATGTCATATGGTAGCTTGGTTGGTATAGTGGGCCATTGGGGAGAGTGACGGATTGGATCATTTAAAATCCTTGACAGATCTAGGAGGTCCAAAGTGGCTGAGAAGGGTAACTATCTATTCACATGCAGGTACTGGTGGCTTTGGGGAGGGAGTCTCGTCGGCAAACCAGTGGGACCATAGGCAATCTGCATATAATGCGAAGACCCAGGCAGATTCGGTGGTGGTTGTGGAGGAAAGTAGCTCATGGGATTGTATTCTTGAACAGGGACGTGAGTTTGAGCATTCAAGCCCCAAATAGGATTGGACGTACCTGGATATGTGTTGGGACTCAGAAATGTCATATTTGGATGATTAATTCAAAGAGACTTCTCGAATATCTCTTCCATCATTCCAAAGGAGATAATTATTCAAGCCTCTTTTCAGGGAGAAGATCATGGAGATTTGGTTAGAATATCTTATCTAAGATATATGAGAGATATGTGTGAGGATTTGAAGGGATCATATCTTGTAATAATGGGAAAGTAGTTGAGAGT
>JZKD02S0273977.1:303298-322761 GCA_000966675.3 Picea glauca
TTCTGGAAGGAGATAAATGCCACTTTTCTCAGGAGAAATTTCTTGTTGGGAACCTGAGTACACCATTGTTAATACATCACCAAGATGACCAAAATCATGTGTAATAGTGGCTTGGAAAAGTCAAGGTCCAAGACATTAGACTTAAACCATGGGTACAACCAAGGTTGTCATTGGAAAGGTATGGCTGGATTTGAGTTCCTTCATTTACTAAGTGTTATAGTGAGTTATTTGAAAGAAAGTGGGATGACTTGGTGTTTCAAGTGTAATATGTTTCCACGGTGAAAAATGAAAGACTTGAGGGTGAATCAAGTTGTGAATATTTGAAGAAGGCGTGTAGCAGTTTGGGATGTCTTGATTTGGGTGAATGTGTGGAGAGATTTGGGAAACCTATTTGGATGAATACTATAGTGGATTTAGGAAGATTTGGATGCAGTTATGGAGGTATCTTGAGGAAGGTGCCTAACTCTTGGATGAGGCACCTTGGTGCCTTAGATAGATTTGTTGGGTCATGCAATGATATGACAATCATGATGACAGTGCCAAATTTTGGATGCTTTCAGGACTTTCAAGGAAGTTCTTTTCTAAAATATGGATGGATTCAATAAAGAAGTCGACCAATAATTCTTGGTAGTCAACCTGAATGGAAAAATGCAGACCAATTGACTTGGGTGGTTTTCTCTCACCTTTGGTATGGGACATTGGATGAGGAAAAGCGCACCTCAATGACTTGTGGATGATTGTGCAATGACTTAGAGATATGGGAGGGTCATTGGTTAAGGTTGGTAGAAGTATTGGTTCGAAAATGCCTAAGGCATGAAATTTATTTGAAGTGACTCATTTTACTTGGAGCACTTTGGACAATTCGTTGGGATGTTTGAGGAGTGTAGGATTTTTGGACACACTCATTGCAGATGTTGAGTTGTAGAGAGGTGACTTGATGAAAGGAGGCAAGTTAAAGACTTGTCTTCATTTGGAGGATTGTGCGGACATACAGATTGCAACATGAAGATATTACTTGGACATGGGCATTTCTCTTGCTTTGGGGTAGCATGGTTGAGGGTGAATCCTAACCATTCCAAGGCATACTAAGGTAGATCTAGCAGCATGGAAGAGTGATGAAGTAGTGGGGAAAAGAAAGTATTGGAGTGAAATTATTGGTGTAGATTGGATAATTGTTCAATGAGGGTGTGCAGTCTCAAGGAATGTGATGGTTGGACTGGCCATTCAACTAGTTCACAACTTGGGAGAGAAAAACAACATGACAAGGGAGTCAAGAGTACAGATGCACCCGTAGGTTCGAAGTGCAACAGTTAGAAATTGTGGAATATCTCTTCGATGAAGATTAGACGATGGAAGCAACAATGAGGCAAGGGTGGACTCTTTCCATAGTCTTTGGAGTTGGATGGAGTGACAGATATGCAGACAAAAAAGACCAAGTCCGAGCATGGAGATGCACATTTCAAGAACTGGATGCAATAGTTGGACTACTTACCCAATCGATGCATGACTTGATGCTAGGATCGTGTGGAGACATGAAAAAGTTGGTTGAAGTATGGATGCAGCAGAAAGTTCACAAGAGTTCAACAATTAGACATTTTTGGAGTTTTCATAGAGGTTGCAATAATAGTTGAGGCAGTAGCAGTAGTAAAAAAATGAAGAGTGATCATCACAACAAGACAATGGCAGCATGGGAATTTCACACAAATTTGGAGAAGAAACATATTTCCATTATAAAGGAAAAATTGGTTGCACACAACTTTGGATAGAGGACAGTGTGGATGGTTACACAAGTTGTGGATGATTGCAGTACGAGTTGGAAACTTGGGGTTTCCACTTTGAAAGGAAAATTGGGGTTTCCACTTTGACAAAAAATTGGGGTTTCCATTTGGCATGAAACTTGGGGTTTCCAACATACTTAGTTGCAATGGGGGCATGAGTTCGGGTAGATACTTGGAGATCACATATTTTGTGGACGTTGTCGGGGATGGAAACAACTTGAGGTGGAGGAGGATGTAAGGTCTTCGGTTAAAATTTCATAGAAACCCTCACCCAAGTCCTCAAGTAGACAGGATTTGGGGTTACTCCAGCACTACAGGATCACATCGGTTGGGAAAGTGGACTCCTTGGATGCATGAACACGCCAAGGGGCTTGCCCAAGCATGCAACAACCAATATAATGGGTGCACAAAATAGGTTTTCGGGTGTGTCAACATGAGGAGCAAACCAAGGTTGGGGGCTGTTGGTCCCAAGGGACACGATGGTTGACGATCGCATGGGTTCATTTGTTTGCACTGGGTCAGAAAGGTGCATGACAGTTCATTTGGGCATGTTGGTCCACGAAGGGACGTGACACACCCAAAGAAAACAATGATTTGTGATGGTAACCTTTGGATTCCATATAAGATAAAAATGGCGCATAGCCAAGGAAATAATATTTTCACAACAAAGAGAGAAATATCAACTCTACGATTTTGAGGCATACTTGGAAGAAGAAGCGAAAGCTCCCTTAAGGAGCCAAGTCACTCCACATGGGAGGACTTGTGTTGTTTTGAGGTAATTATGTGGATAAAGTTGGGGCGAACTTACTTTTCATCGAGTTTGGGAAAGTCTTGTCACAGGTTTGTGTGTGCCAACTATAAGACAAAACCACAAGTCTGTGTGAAGTCTTGTGATAGAAAAGAGATGATGAGTCTGTGGTGGATGAACGTTTGGGGTGCTCTGCAGGAGTTGCAAAAGTTGTTGCATCGGACGAGTCTTGGTGTGAAAAATCTGTGTATGAGTGTCTTGATGAGGTGAGGTGAGTCATGCGACTCTTCCCAAGTTGTAAACTGAGCCAGTAGTGCTCGTATTGTAATTTTTTCACCATAATAAGACTTAACCGGTATTAAGCATGTTTTTTTTGCTTGCACTATATTTTTGTGTCTCTTGTTTATTTCACAAGTGTTCTCTTCGTTTCATGGATGTATGCTTAAATGACTCTGCTAAGATTGTTAACAAATTGTCTAAGTATACAAGAGAGTTACACTAGAGTAGGAGTGTGACTCGCTTGTAGCCTAGAATGGAGAATGGGTATGCTTTAGGTGAAGAGGCATAGTTCAGATGAAGTATCCATGGTGTTGAAAGAAACCAAGTGAGAAATATCATGGTGTCGCATGCCCTCAAAAGATGCACAATCACAAGATTTGGGCAAATACACTGTGGGAACGTGACATTTCACATTTCCTCATCAATTAAACTGCACACTTATATATATATATCTATATATATATATATATATATATATATATAAATATATATATATATATATATTTATTTTACATTTTCTATATATCATAATTCTAAAATATATAAGTCTTTTGTTTTAATATCAATCTTGAAAACAAATTATATAGTACATTAAAATTCAAATACTACAAATAATAACAAGTGTTGCATGGAAGCGTAGTCCCTGCCGGGTTGGAATGGGAATAAATGTGACTTAGTACAGACAGGTGGGAAGCAAGGTGAAGTACATGTGGTAGCCATGCAAAATTTAGTATTCCCGAATTAGTTTTCTTTGAAATTTATCAAAAATTAATAATGTCTGATACCGACAATGTAGCATACAATAGAATAGTAACAACATCGTGCAACAAAGGCATTCCTGAATTATTTTTCTTTGAAAAATTATTTTTAGCATACAACAGAACACAAAAACTCTAGCATTGCCGAATTAGTTTTCTTTGAAACAAAAAACATACAATAGAATAGTAAAAACGTCTTGCAACAAAGGCATACCCAAATCAGTTTTCTTTGAAATTTATAAAAAATTAATAATGTTTGTTACATATTTCTGGAAATTTAAATGCGTTTGTCATATAGACTGGGATTGGGGCTCCTGTGGACCACAAAAATAAATAAGTACAAGAATTAGGAATGTCGAAAGAAAAAGTGTGTGACTGTAGAGAGGAAGACCTGAAAAGAAGAAATTGGAAGTTATGAGTGTTTGGTTACATTTTTCTATTTAAAGAGGTAATAACTGGATTGATAAAGAAAACAAGATGATAGTATAGACTTAAATTGGATTGATAAAGAAAACAAGATGACAATATAGACTTACTATGAAGCCGATGCTCTTTTGTTGTTGTCGTCGATGGTCAGTGGAATCATGTCGACCGGTTGTTGCCCTTCCTGGATGAGGTTGTCCATTCTGTGTTGGAACCATTCTTCAATGTAGCTTCTCATGGGGGCCATGTTGATTTCATCCCATATTTCTATGTCGTAAAGGTCATTTTCTAATTTCCTTAGATCCATGGAAATACTATGTAGACTTTGTTCAATTTCTTGATTGTGTGTCGAATAGTCGAGTACCCAATTCTCCAACTCATATACACGATGTTCAACTATGTCATAAATGTTTTTGAAAGACAACCTCTTTAAAATATCAAGTTGTTCATGGAAGGCTTCTTTGGTCATTGACAAGGATTTGAGAATTAAGTTTGGGTCTTGAACCTCATTTGTACTTCCATCTAAGTCTATTTGGATCAGGCTTGTGAATAAGTCTTCCTTTTCTGATATGGCTTGTTTACATGATTCAATAATGAGTTGCAGGTTCTTAACTTTCCTTTGCCAGCATGCTTTTATTTTTTTGGTCCGCTATGGGGAGGGGATATTCTCTTGTCTTCTTTTCAGTTCCGAGGTGTTGATGGCATGGTTGGAAAAAGGGGTCAGCGCCTGATCACATAAATGTTGATCATTTTTTAAATTCGCCTCTAAATGTTCGAGCAAATCATTTTCCCTCTTTCAAAAGGAAACTATATTTTGTGATGTTTCCCGGGCTTCAGTAACTAGTTGCATTCTTTTCTTGATGTTATTCTCTACAAGGGCTCTATAGAATGCAAGGAGGGTAGAGGATACTTTCATCTTGGCTGCAGTGGTAGCAGGCATAGATTTTTCTAAAGAACTGGAAAATTCTTGGGTGGAAATGAAAGCCTCTTCAAATTCCTTGAAGCGGTCTTTCAATCTGGCATTTTCTGCTTCAATTCCTCCAATGGAATCATGAATAGCATCACCGATTACGCAGTGAAATAGGGAGATTTGGGATGGACGCATTTTCCTAAAGTTATTCTCTGTGCGAGATTTTCCTTTCCTATTTGTTACATCTCTCTTTTCAATGACCATATTTTAGATTGGCTATCAAAAACAACCCTCTAGAATACGAAGGATTCATCTTTGTCAAAAATTTTGGTCTCATCTATTTCCACTGCGGACGACCCAATTTTGTGCATGTGCTCAATTTCAATTACAAGTTGCACCTGTTCACTTTCAATTTCGGGTTCGTCCGCCTAGCCTGCATTGTTTTTTCTCTTCTTGGTCAGTGGAATTTTGTGAGAACTATCAATTTTTATATGAGGAGGGTTCTTATCTCCTCCTCCGTTCGAATATTTTTGGGTTTCTTTCTTACTAGGGTGGGCCGTTGAAGCGATGCTCCATGATGTCATACTCTTGGGAGTGCTGGCGGGGGACTAGGAACTCTTATCACTGGATACTTTTCCCTGTTGTCTATACAATTTAGTCGCGCTTTGCAATGTCTCTGCATCGCAATCACCAGAAGAAGGATTGTTGTTGTCACTGTCCCTGTCCTCAGTCAAGTATCTATGGATAAAAGAGATGCTAAAGCCAATTACCAGTAAATGTTCTCGAAAAATCCCATTAGGGTCGAACCCTTTTATCCTTCCAGTATACATTAGGTTCTTCTTCTTGAAATGGCCAGAAAATTCGTCAATCTTGTTGACATTTCTGCACAAGAGGTCCCTGACTTTCCAGGGTAGAGGAATGATCTGTTTTTTTTTCTTGTCATGGAAGAAATGCAACCAGTGGTTGTATTTCCTTTCTATTTATGCAACAAACATATTTTCCGTGATGTGGCATGGAAGGAAATAAGGATTTTCCTTAGAGCCAAAGACCATTAGTACACTATGATTTTCGTTTTCTTCAAGTGTGCCCTTCCTGTTCAAAAAATTGGTTGCCTGGCCAGACATCTGCGGATCATCCTTCCCTAACACTAAATCTTTGAAAACTGAGACAAAGCCATTAAAAAATTCATAAAAACAATGGGATGCCTTGTGCCTCCACATGGCTTGGTACCAGAATGTTACTAGGTCGAATCCACAACTTATTTTCTTGGAAAGAGAAAGTTTTGGAAATGGAAAACAATGCACTATTGCGATAATCAAGTAGGATGACATATAAAATTTATTCGATTCTTTGAATCATGACAACTAGGAACAGATATCAATGGAAATTAGCTTCCGCCAATCGAAAATGAATTGTTCCTTGACTGTGAGGTACAAAATATAAATAATTATATGGGAAATGCTTTTCATGGATGCCTGTCCCGTTATTCTTGTAAATAGCCAAGCAATTTCCCAGAATGGATTTCTAAAGGAACTTACCTGCAAATTTTTTATATCTTCAGGAAATGTCGTCGAGTCTTCAAAGAACTTAGCTAAGATGTCCAACCCATTATCATGTTTTTCTAGGAACTCCTTGCAGTTTTGTCCTCTGAAGGTCAATGTTGGCTCCGACAATTTTAACATCCTGCAGAAGACCTGAGGTGATAAAGAAATGGTAGAATGGTCGCACAGTGGAATAATTATTTGGCTGTGAATATATTTTCAATGCACCAAGAGACCACATCCTTACAGTCAAAAACCTCATGGACGCAACCTACACAAACGATTCTAGAGGTCCAAATCACTTTGTTCTGGGTGGAATAGGATGAATAGTAAAAGTATTCCCTAGACCACTAGAAGTTCTCGTCCTGATATCCGAAGATATTTATTGTATCTCTACAAAATTGTTGTCGACATGTTTCCATAAGTCTACGAGAATATTTGTTTTCTCTAGACGATGAATGAAGTGAAAAGTTGGAAGGGAAAATATAACACTGCGCAAATCTTGGTCCAATGCGTGTGAATGGGAGATCTCCTCAAGATTTTCATTCATTAATGACAATTTCGATGGTTGTTTCATGATGCGTTGTTAACATTAAACACTAGTAATTGCATACATAGAAATGAAAACATGGAGGATATGACAATGAGCGATTAAGCATTGTAGATATCTTGAATGGGTCAACGCGATGATGCGTGTTTGAGATGAAAAATCGAAAAGGAAAATATAACTCTCTGCAGATCTTGGTTTAATGCATAATAATGGGAGATATCCTCGAGTGTTTCGCTCACTAATAAAAAAATTTATGGCTCCTGCATGGTCAGCTCTTAGCATGAAAGGTTTCTAATTGCATACGAAGAAAGAAGTACGGAGGTCGTGGGGATAGGAAAAATCATCTTCAAAATAGGGTTACAAGGTACAACCATTGGAGGTGAGGGCACGAGGGTAAAATTGTATGTGTCGGAAATTTTTTAGTGCAATACATGTAACACCGAAGAGGGTATGATAGGAAAGTCCAGAGGGAAATTTGTATATCACTAGTAAGAGCATAACTAATGTATATCAGGAAGGACAAGAAGTTAGTGGGGATGTAAGGCAGTGACAGATACTTTGAAACATTTGTGAGCCGTGGTAGAGTGAAGCATGCAAGTTCGAGAAGTCTGCGGTGGAATTGTAGATCACGAAAGTTTTGAGTGCACGATGTATATCATGAAACAAGAAGCAGCAAAGTTCAAAAGCGCCAACCCGGAAACCGTGGCCATTAAATTGGCTAAGTATGGAAAGGAACAGTGGTCAGTCAGAGTCGTCATGTGAGGATATAGATGGATATGAATATATGTCAGCCTGCCAACACTGGAACCGTGATCATAGAAAGGAGACTAAGTATATAATCACAAAGTGATAATACATGGGAAGAAGAAAAGGGAAAAAGGACTAAGGAGTCCATGGTGGAATTGTAAATCACAGTATTTTTGAGTACAAGATGTATATCACGGAACAAGAAGCAACAAAGTTTGAATGCGCCAACCTGAAACAATGAATAAGAATTGGAGATTTCGTGAAGTCATCAACACGAGGATCCAAAATAGGTTGACCAGGTCTCCCTAGAAGATGTGAGGCCCCGACAGTCAAATTGTATCTCTTGGAACATTTGAATGCATAATCTGTAACATGGAAGAGGGGATGATGTCGGAACCTAGTAGTCAATTTGTATATTGTGGAGGGTCGGCTATCAACTATTTCGTACCAGTGTGTGTAGTTGTCAATAGTAAGAGCATAACCAATGTATATTAGGAAGGACAAGAAGTTAGTGGGGATGGAAGGAAACAATAGATACATTGAAACATTTATGAATCATCGTAGAGTAAAGCTTGTGAGTTCAAGGAGTCTGCGGTAGAATTGTAGATCACGAAATTTTTGAGTGCAAGATGTATATCATGGAACAAGAAGCAAGAGAGGTCGAAACTGCCAACCCGCAACCGCGACCATAAAATTGGCTAAGTATGGAAAGAAACAGTAGTTGGTCGGATTCGTCATGTGAGAATATAGATGGAGATAATATATGTCAGACCGCCAATGCTGGAACCCGCAATCATAGAAAGGAGACTAAGTATATAACCAAAAAGCGATAATACATGGGAAGAAGAAAAGGGAAAAAGGGCTAAGGAGTCTTCGGTGGAATTGTAGATCATGAAATTTTTTAGTACAAGATGTATATCATGGAACAAGAAGCAGCAAAGATTGAAAGAGGAAACCCAAAATAGTGACTAAGAATTGGAGATTTCCTGAACGCGTCAACATGAGGATCCAAAATAGGGTGACAAGGCTTCCCTAGAAGACGTGAGGCCCCAATGGTCAAATTGTATCGCTCTAAACATTTGAATGCATAATCTGTAAGATGGAAGAGGGGACGATGTCAAAACCCAGTAGTCAATTTGTATATTGCGGAGGGCCATATGCTAGTTGTTTCGTGCCAGTGTGTTCAGTTGTCACTAGTAAGAGCACAAGCAATGTATATTATGAACGACGGGAAGTTACTGGGGATAGAAGGCAGCAACAGATACTTTGAAACATTTGTGAACCATGGTAGAGTGAAGCTTGCGAGTTCGAGGAGTCTGGGGTGGAATTGTATATCACAAATTTTTTTAGTGCAAGATGTATATCACAGAACAAGAAGAAGCAGAGTTCGAAAGCGCCAACCCGGCAAGCGCAACCATTATTTTGGTTATGGAAAGGAACAGTTTGGTCGGATTCATCATGTGAGGATATAGATGGAAATGAAGATATGTCATTCCACCAACGCTGGAACCCGAGATCATAGAAAGGAGACTAAGTACATAACCAGAAGGCAATAACACACAGGAAGAAGAAAAGGGAAAAAGGGCTGAGTGTGCGGTGGAATTGTAGATAACACAAATTTTGAGTGCAATATGTATATCACGAAACAAGAATGAGCAGATTTTGAAAGCACCAACCCGAAATAGTGTCCAAGAATTGGATATTTCATGAACTCGTCAACACGAGGATCCAAAACAGGCTGACAAGGTCTCTCCAGAAGATGTGAGGCCTCAACGTTCAAATTGTATCACTTGGAACATTTGAATGCATAATATGTAACATGGAAGAGCAGACGATGTCAGAATCCGGTAGTCAATTTGTATATTGCGGATGGTATGATGCCAACTGTTTCGTACCAGTGTGTCCAGTTGTCACTAGTAAGAGAATAACTAATGTATATTAGGAAGGATAGGAAGTTAGTGGGGATGGAAGGCAGTGACAGATACTTTGAAACATTTGTGAGATATGGTAGAGTGAAGCTTGCAATTCGAGGAGTCGATGGTGGAATTGTAGATCACAGAATTTTTGAGTGCACGATGTATATGACGAAACAAGAAGCAACAGAGTTCGAAAGTGCCAACCCGAAAACCGCAATGATAAAATTGGCTAAGTATGGAAAGGAACAGCAGTGGGAGGGATCCATCGTGTGAGGATATAGCCGAAGATGGATATATGTTAGCCCACCAATGTTGGAAGTCGTGATCATAGAAAGGACACTAAGTAAATAACCAAAAAGAGATAATACATGAGAAGAAGAAAAGGGAAAAAAAACTAAAGAGTCTGCGGTGGAATTGTAGATCAAGGAAATTTTGAGTGCAAGATGTATATCATGGAACAAGAAGCATCAAAGATTGAAAGCACGAACCCGACAACCGCGGGCATAAAATTGGCTAAGTTTTCACTAGTAAGAGAATAACTAATGTATATTAGGAAGGACAGGAAGTTAATGGGGATGGAAGGAAGAGACAGATACTTTGAAACATTTGTGAGCCATGGTAGAGTGAATCTTGGGAGTTAGAGGAGTCGGTGGTAGAATTGTAGATCACGGAAGTTTTGAGTGCACGATGTATATCATAGAACAAGAAGCACCACAGTTCTAAAGCGCCAACCCAGCAACCGAGACTATAAAATTGGCTAAGTATGGAAAGGAACAACGGTGGGTGGGATTCATCATGTGAGGATATAGACGAAGATGGAGATATTTCAACCCACCAATGCTAGAAGTCGTGATCATAGAAAGGCCACTAAGTAAATAACCAGAAAGTGATAATAGACGGGAAGAAGAAAAGGGAAAAAGGACTAAGGAGTCTGCGGTGGAATTGTAGATCTTAGAAATTTTGAGTGCAAGATGTATATCACGGAAAAAGAAGCAACAAAGCTCGAAAGCGCCAACCCGACAACTGCGAGCATAAAATTGGATAAGTATGGAAAGGAATAGTGATTGGTTGGATTTTTCATGTGAGGATATAGATGGAGATGTTGTGATTATAGAAAGGAGACTAGGCATATAACTAGAAAAAGATAATACACGGGAAGAAGACAAGGTAAAAAGGGCTAAGTATCTAACAGAAGAACATCCATTGTTCGTTTATTAATGAAAATCCTTTCAAACCCCTGTTGAGTTCTCACTAGTAAAGGCATAAATTGCATATCACGGAAGTTCTTTGGGTGCAAGATGTATATGTCAGAACAGAGGACATAAGTGTTGGATACCGTGAATAGAGAACATAATTATGGATACCGCAAATCACGTAACAAGAAGCATCAGAGTTTGAAAGAGCCAATTGGGTAAACGCGGACACAAAATTGGCTAAGTATGGAAAGGAACAACGGTCGGTCAGATTCGTCATCTGAGGATATAGAAGAAGATGAATATATGTCAGCCTGTCAGCGCTGGAACCCGCGATCATAGAAGGGCGACTAAGTAAATAACCAGAAAGAGATAATACACGAGAAGAATAAAAGGGAAAAAGGACTAAGTATTCCACAGTGGAATTATAGATCACGGAATACTTGAGTGCAAGATGTATATCATAGAACAAGAATCAACAAAGTTCGAAAGCTCCAACCCGACAATCGTGGGCATAAAATTGGCTAAGTATGAAAAGGAACAATGGTCGGTCGGATTCGTCATGTGAGGATATAGATGGAGATGAAGATATGTCAACACACCAAGGTTGGAACCCACGATCATAGAAATCCAACTAATTATATAACTAGAAACCAATAATACACAGAAAGAAGATAAGGGAAGAAGGGCTAAGTATCTCACAGAAGAACATCTATCGTTCGCTTATTAATGAAAATCCTTTCGAACCCCTCCTGAGTTATCACTAGTACAAGAATAAATTGTAGATCACAAAAGTTCTTTCGTTGCGAGATGTATATGACGTAACATGGGACATAGGTGTTGGATACCGCAAACCTGGGACCCGGTGATCAGATAATTGTCTAAGTATTGAAAGGGACCACGATCAGTCGGGCTCATGGTGTGAATATATACATAAAGAGTTTCCAATTTGTGAATCCATAAGGTCGCGATCATATAGATGCGACTAACTATAGAATGACAAAGGGATAATAGAGGTGGGGGGGGGAGAGGAGAATTAAGAGTTTTTACACATTCCTGTGGAGAAATTGTATATTGTGGAACTCCGGGCATTGTTTGCAGCTCATGGAAAATTCGAAGCACAATTTTGAGGTCGTCAATCCGAGAACCTACAATCGAAAAAGTGTGCAAGTATGGAACACGGAAACGTTGGTTGGGACTTGATTTCACTAATATATTGAAATTTGTAGTATCTTTTCCATTACTTGGCAAGATCTTCTTTGCATGTTTCTGGACAAGTTCTGTAGGGATGGTTGGTTCTTGAGACTTTTGCTTATTAATGACAATTTTTACGGTTATTGTATGATGTGGTTTTAGTATTAAAACTTTGGTGTTGCATATCTAGAAAGAAGTAGGAGGATGGGCAGAACATGAAACAATGACTAGGAGTTGGATTTTTCATGGACACGACAACACGAGGATCCAAAACAGGGTGACAAGGTTTCGCCAGAAGACACAAGGCCCAGATGACCAAATTGTATAGCTTGGAACATTTGAATGCATAATGTGTAACATGGAAGAGGGGACGATGTCAGAGTCTAGTAGTCAATTTGTATATGGAGGAGGAACGGGTGCCAATTCTTTCGTACCAATGTGTCCAGTTGTCACTAGTAAGAGCACAGTTAATGTATATCAGGAAGGACAGGAAGTTGGTGGGGATGGAAGGCAACGACAGATACTTTGAACAAAGTTAATTTATACGAGTAACACATGATGGAATTGTAGATCACATATGTTTTGAGTGAAAGATGTATATCACATAATAATAAACGATCGAGTTTGTAAGCATGAACCCGACAACCGTGGCCATAAAATTGGCTAAGTATGGAAAGGAACAACAGTCGATCGGATTCGTCATGTGAGGATATAAATGGATATGAAGACATGTCAGCTTGCCAACCCTGGAACTGAATATCATAGAAAGGCGACTAAGTATATATCCATAAAGCGATAACGAATGGAAAGAAGAAAAGGCGAGTTCATATGCGCCAAGACGGAAACCGCAGCCATAATAATTGACTAAGTATGGAAAGGAATAGCAGTCGGTCGGATTCGTCATGTCAGGATATACATCGAGATGAAGATATGTCAGCCTACCAACCCTGCAACCCGCAATCATAGTAAGACGACAAAGTATATAACCAAAAAGTGATAATGGACGGGAAAAAGAAAAGGGGAAAAGGGCTAAGTATCTGACAGTCAAAATTCATTTTTTCTATTTATTAATGGCAATGTTTTCGAACCCCTACTGGGTTCTCACTAGTAAAATCATAAACTGCAGACCATGGAAGTTCTTTGGCTGCAAGATTATATGAAGAAACATGGGACATAGGTGTTGGATACCGCGATAATTGGTTAAGTATTGGCCAAGAGAAAGTTTTGATATTTATTTCAATAGTATTCATACTAATATGTATTAATGGAGAAAGTTTTGATATTTATTTGAAAAATATTCATACTAATATATAGTCATGGATTATTTATGTTTCAAATGCAAATCATCTCCCAATTTGCAGGATGCTCTTCGGTTCGCAAATTTCATTGAAACCAAGAAATGTTTTACTGGAAGATGTATATAACGCAACAAGAAGCAGCATAATTATAAAGCGCCAACCCGTCAATTGTGGTCATAAGATTGGCTAAGTATGGAAAGGAACAATGGTCAGACAGATTCATCATGTGAGGATATAGATGGAGATGAAGATATGTCATCCGACCAACCCTGGAACCCGCGATGATAGAAAGGAGACTAACGATATAACCAAAAAGTGATAATAGACGGGAAGAAGAAAAGGGGAAAAGGGCTAAGTATCCCAGAGAAGAAAATCGATCGTTCCTTTATTAATGCCAAGATTTTTTAACCCTTGGTGAGTTATCACTAGTTAAAGCATAAATTGTAGATCACAAAAGTTCTTTGGCTGCAAGATGTATATGATGGAACATGGGACATAGTTGTTTCGAACCCCTGGTGAGTTATCACTAGTTAAATCATAAGTTGCAGATCACATAAGTTCTTTGGTTGCAAGATGTATATGATGTAACAAGGGACATAGTTGTTGGATATCACAAACCTGAGGCCCAGTTTCCAGAAGGTGAGTTATCATTAGTTAAAGGATAAATTGCAGATCATGGAAACTCTTTAGATGCAATATGTATATGACGGAATAGAGAACATAGTTGTTGAATACTGCAAACTCGGGACCCGGTGGTCAGATAATTGGCTAAGTTTTGTTTAAGAGGAAGTTTTTATATTTATTCCAATAGTAATCATATTAGTATATATGCATGGATATTATGAAATAGAAGAAGTTGCAATATATGCAAGATATTGAACATGAACATGTAGTCAACACTTGAGTTGCCTTGTTGTAACTCATTAATTCATTCTATTTATGGGACCGAAAGAATGAAAGTAGGATGGGTCCTCCAATTTCTTTCTTTAAGTATAGGGTCGACACCACATAAGTATGGCCTATGAAAAATTATTATTCCATGTAAAATGTAAAACAATGAGCATAGTAGCCTTTATTTAAATTGAAGTACTAGGTAGCAAAAAGAAAATCTTGTCGTCCATGTTTAACGATACGCGGGGAAAAAAGGTACAAAATAAAATGAAAAGAAATACCAGAGATTGGAAAACACCATAAAAAAAAACTGCAAATATTCTATATTCAAATAAGATGGGTTACAAAATACAACTGAGATTGTTTTCCATAATGATTGTGATTTGGCCTACTATTGACCAATAAAAAATATGTACAATGATGAAGATTGTTGATAGTTTTCTTAACAATCAAATCCTTTATTAGAAAAAAACGATTTGAATATCAATTTCGGGTCTTGGACTTAATTGGTGCTGCCAACTAGATCTATCCCAGTTTTTTGAATAGCTTGTCTCTTTTAAATATGGGTTTCTTGCATTGGTTGGTGATTCAACATTCCATTCTTTGCTAAGTATTAGTTTCCCTTTGGTTTCAAAAACTTGGGGTTTAAGGTGCTTTCCTTGTAATGTTCCTAACCATTGACATCTGAGACAACTTAGAAATGTGATTTGGACCTAATTCAAAGTCGAGGGAGTCGTTTTATGTGACATCAGCTATGGGGCAAAAAAAAATTCAAGTATGTTGTGACTGCTATTCTCCCTATATTCGATCATTTGATTGGTTGAAAAGCCTACCTAAAGATTTCTATGTTGAAATTCTTTGTTTTATTATAGTAAATTGGAAGGAACGTCCAAGCTAGCTGCAAAATGTTCTTATGTTGAAGTACATGACTTCTTCCAGAAGCATGGGTCTGGAAAGTGTATCAAATGTTGTAGATCACATCAGAATATATCTCTCATCATAGTGGTGGCAGATATGGTATCCCATAGAAAGGTCTGGAATGTTTGGAGCTGACGCCAAAAATGTGGAGTCTCTAACTACATCCAGAGGAAAGCAAACAAACTTTGACAAAGAACATGGCTTTCTGTCAAGTTTGTTAACACACCCAGAAGTAGCTCAACAAACTTTGAAATACAAACTTTTGTAGTGATAATATGTCCTTTTATCCACCCATATAGTTTGTGTTACCCTCTTCTGAGTACATTCATGAATGGAGTAATATTTCGTGTCATTTACAAACACCACAGACCACTTTGCAAGCCACGGTAAGTGTGATGCCCCTGACGAAGACAAAGTCTTGTGTGATCTGTAGAATTCGATACACTTGCCAAATCTTTGTTGTTGGAAGAAACTATATACTTCAACGAAGAAGTATGTTTCACGTGACCTGAAAATCCATTACAAATCCCAGCAAGAAAACAAAGAAGATCAACAAACAAATCTCTAGGAAGACTTTTCAACCAACCAAAGCATCGAATACAGGGAGAACACCAACTAGAAGATACTTGTTCTTTTCTTTTCCCCCTTTCTGAGTTTATGTTGGATAACTGAGTTTTTTTGGGGCTCAAAGATCACGTCACATAAAACCAGTCTTTCATCTTTCATTTGGGCCTCAATCGCATCTCTAAGTTGTCTTACATGTCCATGACCAAGAGCATTAGAACTAAGGCACCCTAAAGCCCAACTCTTTGATGATAGAGAGAAATGGCAATAAGTATTTAAAAGCAACATTGGAGGATGGCAATATGATCTTAACTAAAAACAAATCATTTCCAAAATCTTTAATAATCTTATCTTATTTTAAGATATATACCCATAACAACCAATACACTACAACCAGATTGCGTGGATAATATTCTCTTTGTTTAATATTCTTATTTATAGATAAAGATCATGTGGATAATATCCTATCTCAAATTAGCAAACCTTTTGAAAGAAACTTGTAAAACCTTATACCAGCTTTGCCTCTGAATAGGAGGTAGGCAAACTCAATTCGCGAAAACGTTTCAGATGTTCTAGTTTCCCTACTTTTTATTTTATGTTTTGAAAAATCTTTGGTTAAACATTTTATCTTCTGAGGTTTTTTTTTGGTCTGAGGATGTAAATTTGGATAAAGTAGCTATTTTATGTTGTTTAAATTGTATTTCTAATATATAAATAAATTCAGCATACCGAAAACCCTTGGAGCACTCCAAGCTTAATCACTCAAATCTGTAGATCCAACCATTTTTCATAAGACAAAATCAAACCAAAAAAAATCATCCAAAAACAACAAAAAAAAATAGAACATTTAGACTAACTTTTTGAAAACTAAGCTTCCCTTCAAACATTTTAAAATATATAGAACTAGTGCATTCTTTGGTAATATCTGAAGCCACTCTTTGGTAAATGAAGGGTAACATGAATGCCATTGCCTTTGAAAAATTAATATTCCCTCCCGCAATAAAAAGCTACCTCTATCCTATAGTCAACTTGTCTATAGTACAAGCAATGCGTCGAGTATTTAGAAGGCAAAACACATTGACAGTCAGAAACATATGAAACTCTCTCAACTATTTGGGTTTCAGTATAGTACAGTACAGACACTCATAAAAGGAGAAGACTCTGTCTTGAATATGCAAGATATGTCATTATAGGAGACTTATTATTTTGAAGATTTGTTGATGATGTGTTGCTTCACTATGTAAACAATGAAGACACACAAAAATTGTTGCAAGAAGCTCATGGTTCTTCAAATTTTGTCATTCATGTAGGAGATCATTTTTCTATAAAAACCACTTCTTTCAAGATTATTATAAAAGGATACTATTGGCCTTCAATATTTCGTGACTCTTATGTTTTTTCGAGATCTTGTGACAAGTGCCAAAAATTTGCTAGGAAAGAGCGCCTTTCAGCCATGCCATTACAACCTTTCCTACCATACTTTCCCTTTTCAAAGTGGGAATTGGATTTTATTGGTCTTATTAATCCTTCGTCTTCAGTTGGACAAGTTTTATTTTGATAGCCACCGACTATTTTACAAAATGGGTTGAGGTTGTCCCACTTAAGCATTCCACAGATGATCAGGTAATTTCTTTCCTTGAAGATAACCTTTTTTCCAGATTTGGTCTTCCATTGGAAATTATTACAAATAATGGTCCCACTTTCATTTCTGCTAAGATGACTCAATTTTTAGCTAAGTTGGGGGTTAAACATTTCACCTCATCAACTTATTATCCCCAAGGGAATGGGAAGGCTAAGTCTACCAACAAAACTCTGGTAAGAATCGTCAAAAGGCTCATCGAAGGCAAGCCTCATTAGTGGCACACTCTCGTCACATACACACTCTGGGCAGATCGAACGACTGCCAAGGTAAGCACTGGTTGCACTCATTTCCATCTTGTTTATGTTCAAGAATCCCTCTTGCCAACTAAGATGGAACTTTCTTCCTTAAGGGTAATGCTACATATCGAAGAATTAAATTCTTTCGATGTTTCACAAAGGATAAATGCACTCCTAGCTTTGGAAGAGCAAAGGATGTTTTCTTTGGATAATATAAAAAGGAGACAACAAATTGTTAAGAAGTATTTCAACAAGAGTGCCAAGACTGTCAAATCTAAGGTCAATGAAAAAGTATTGATGTGGGAATCAGCTCACGCTGATAGGGGAAGACATTCAAAATTAAATTATGGTTGGGTCCTTTCAATATCGCTTTTGTCTTAGGTACTAACTCTTACATTCTAAAATATTTATAGGAGCATTTGTTTTCCTACATAAGTAACGGTTCTCACTTGAAGCATTACATGGAACCAACTTGAAAATCTCTTACGTTGTTTAGGTTTTCTGTAGATTAGTATTTTAGNTTTGGATAATTTGCATCTTGATGAGATGCTTTCCTTGTTGGAGAAGTTGCACTGCTTAGCTTGTTGAAGGTTGTCACGGACATGTGGCTGGAAGGGTTGGACATTCTTAGCAAGTATAGCTACATGAGATGTCTGTGTGTAGAAGGAATCTTTGTGTTTTGCTGCAACCTTGTCAACCTGATTCTGTTGGATAGAAGGTGCTTGGGGCGAGGTTGTAGTGGTTGCAGTTTCCTTCTGTTCCCCTTTTGAAGAGATTACGAAGAAGTTGAATTTTGCAGTATGAGATACTACCTTGTGGGATTGTTTAGGTGGAACAATAGTTGGAACTACCTCTGGTATTATGTAGAGATGACCCCCCAAAGTAACAATGACACTACGGGGTCGAGACTCATAAACAACATGGCATCTCCACATATATGGTTGGCCCAAGAGGAAATCATAGACATTAAGTGGGGAAACATCACATAATACCTCATCCTTAAAGGGTTGGATGTCGTATGATAATAGACACTGTTGGATGACACGAAGATCTTGTCCTTGGTGAAGCCACCCAATGTTGTATGGCTAGGGGTGTGGTGTTGTCAAGAATCCCAACTGCTTGACGACCTTTGCTGAGATGAGATTCTTTTGGATTCCGCTATCAATAATAAAATGCAGTGGGGTCCCCTTCACCCACATCTGTGAATGAAAAAGGCGCTCCCCCTCTTCAGGATCTGTTGGTTCTTCTAGTTGAATTGTTGCGGTTGCGACAATAGCAGTGGGGTCTGCATCAATGATATATCCTTTACCAGTATTTTCATAATCATATTCTGAATTAGGGTTTGACTCCTTGTCTTTGATCTCGTCCATCATTGACTATTTTGAGTGACATTCATCAGTGTTGTTCCAGGGGATTTTGTGGAAATCGTACCATTTTCCGGTGTCCTTCTTTGTCTTCCCATGACCCTTCTTTTCCTGTTGCTTGGACTAGTTTTCAGGAGACTGTTTGTTAGGGACGTATTTTTCATACTTTGGTTGTTGCAGATTTGTAGACCCGAACTCTTGTTTGTTCTAGTCCTTAAATTTCTTCTTGATTTTAACAACATATCGATAAGCAACACCAAGTGATGAGATGTCCAGAAAATCCATTTCAGTTTGGATGTATCTGTGTAGATCCCCACGGTATTTCGGAACCAAATGTCATTCAGAGTCTTTGATACCCAGCTTGGTGCATAAGGTATGGAATGTATTGGTGAAATCTATAACTGCTTGGCCCATCTCTTGCCTCAATGTGGTCCATCTCATGTACTGGTCCTCATAGTTGCCAATAGGGTAATACTGTTCCTTTACCGCATCCAAAAAAAAATCCCAAGTGGG